>JAOWBC010000115.1:16167850-16206447 GCA_028566105.1 Hypoplectrus providencianus
GGGGTTTGGGTGGTGGTGGTGGTGGCTGGGTTGTCGATAAAGATAATAGACAATCTAAAAACCCCACAATGCTCTCATTTACTTTTTTACCCCCCCTGTAAGCTGTGTGGTGCAATACCTCAATCTTTACCAATGCTAACTAAACACTCTGTGTGTAAACTAGCTCCTCTCCAACCAAGGACGGTATTTTGTATAAATGTCCCTAAATTGTTGGGGGTTTTGAAGCGCAGGGCAGTCGTCCCCCGTCTGCCCCGGGCTTCGATGTTTCAGATGAGAATGTCACCACAGCGGTATCTGCACCACCCTGAGATAGATAATGGACAATCTGCCTTTACTCTGGTATAGAAAAACAGAAACAAATTGAATTTTATTTATTAAATTGTAAATATGTAATGCAATTCAAGAAAATGGCTTGGTCTTTGTCTGTTCGATATACTGTTTCTAAGCTCCAATCTTTTGTATGTCTCAGAAATTGTTTTTATATGTATTTTTTACAATAAATATGTGTGAGAGATGTTTTGTGAACGTCCGTTTTGTGTTTTTAAGTGTCGGTCAGTGGTGGAATGCAACTAAGAACATTTACATTAGTACAATTTTGAAAAAATTGCACTTTAGTATTTGTTTTTTATTCTACTTTATCCTCCACTACATCCCAGAGGAACCATTGTATTATACAGTTTAGCTATAAGTTTCTAAAAGTTATTATGTATCATTACTTTATTAAAGCTACCGGCAGTATGTAAAATAATTAAATGAACTTCACTTTAACCAGCTGAACATTGATGCATTATTAATTATAAGCCAATAACATAATCATAATAATATAAACCACTCACTTAAAAGAAGTAACACTTTTGTACTTTACCCTAAAAAAGATTTTGAATGCAAAACTTTATCTGTAATAGAATAATTTATGCTGTAGTTTTGCTATTTAAGTAAAGGATTATGAAACTTTTTCCACCACTGGTGTCCATGATGCGTTTGTGGATGTTCGTCCCGTCCAGTGCTACAGGAGAAACTGTCCTGAAGCGTTCATTTTAACAATTAAAAGAGGTAATGCACATTAAATGTTCTTGAGCTGTTAACGAAATCGCTGTAGACATTTTAATACATGTACATAATAAACATTAATTGGTTTAGTGCTAAGAATTCAAATTTTTCAAATCACTCTTCCGAGGTTAAACATCAACTTTTAATTTACAAAGCCAACATAGCTCAGAAAAATCAGGAATTCTGAACATCAAAATTTTAATTTGTCATCTGCTTTAAACTAAAACTCATAACAGTATATATAGAATTAAAATGCTGCTTACATTGATGCATCCTTACAAATTATTAATTAATATTTTTGGAATATATAAAGCAATCAGAGTGGATCCCTTCCACATAAAAATACTTTTACTTTTGATCCTTTAACTTCATTTTGCTGCTGACACTTTTGTTCTTTTACTTCATCAAGTTCTGAATGCAGGACTTTTTAAGTTTACACTTTAGTATTAGTACTTTTAAAGTAAGGGATCTGAATACCACTGGTTGTAACAAACAATACATGTACTATAAATGTATTTTGCACAGACTACATTGCCATTTAGTTTCACTTTTTGTTTGAACTTATCAAAGAAAATCGGAGGTGTGAAGCAACAGTTAGGAAGCTTGGAAAAATACTTTGCTGACAGTTTCTGCCTAGCAACGGCTGACATCAAACACTTTCCGGTAAAGTATTCAGTATACATAAATTTGTTTACTATGATTTTACTCGAGTCTGGACATTAGCACTCTTTGTGGACTCTGTTTTACTGATGGGGGTCTGAGGAAGTCCCCCAGACCTCAGGTATGAAGCAACACAGGAGTTTCCCACTTCCTCACCGTGACTTTTTACATCATTCCCTGCTGTCAGGAAGTGAAACTCTACACCAGCGGCTGGCAGAATAAATGACACCCAATCACACACAAGGTATGCTTTTGCTTTGCTCTCCCCTTCACACAGAACTGCACAGTGACAGACAGTAAACCAGCAGAAAAGGTAAGCAGAACATTCACTTATTTTTTGTTCTTAACTTTTCTTTAAAATAATTAAAAAAAATATCCTGCTTGTTGAGGTTAGTAAATTACAGTTTAAATTACATTTATTTTACCATCGCTTATATCGAAAATCAAGCATGTTAAAATATATTTTTAGTATTTATTAAGAAATAATAATCAAGCTTTTGTCAGTCTAATTTAAACATTCCTAATTATTTCTGTATACTATTCAACAGTGACATTAACAACTTTCTATTATTTCTTTCTCATTTGTTTTATTCATAACATTCACTGTCTGCTGTTATAAAAGTAATTAATACATATATTATTTAAAATCAGGGATGTAGTTGAGAATGTACTTAATTGTATTTAAAATACACAGAATTAATACATTTTATAGATTATTTGTTGAATAAGGAAGCCCTCTGAGTTCCTCTACATAGTCATTTAGTGTATATTCATTCCATCTAAAAAGGTAATATATCAATCAAATATATATAATCTGTAATTCTTTTTTACTTTTAATACCACATTGGTTTGGCTCTAATCTGTTTAAAACTTTGGAAATTAATCTTTTGATGAAATCTCAGTTATTTTACGTCACATTATGACGACACAACATCCCACAAAGTCCGCTGAGTGAAGGGGAAGTGGCCCCACGGCTCATGATTCACTTCAATACTGGGAAAGTGCAAGAAACTCTCTGTCTCAAGCTTAAATCATGCATTTTCCTGTCATACTTGTTGAGAAACCCAAATTAGGAAACTGACACATGTAAGCAGTTGAGCTTGCATGTATAAAATGGAGCTCGTTCTAAAATATTTAACTCCATTACTCTTAGCTCTGTATCATTTACCTCAGTCTCTGTAAAATGCATTGATAACTACAACTTGACACCTCTTCATGTCCTGTCACAATAACACATCGTATCAGACAGCCAAAGGACCAGCTCTCAATCAGAAAAACTGGTTCCAGAGCTGCATAAACTCTGCTGGTCTCAAAACCAAGAACTGCTTATTGAAGTTCAAAATAAACTTGAGGGAGCTTCAAGAACGATGCAAAGGTTTGAGCATTCAGACGTAATGATGTACCTCTCTAAACTGGGGGAAAGCATCAGATTCTGAGAAGGTTCGCAAGTTGAACCAGCTTCGAACCAGCACCAGAACCAGGTTCACCTTGGTCCAAATAGGTCTGGTCCCCGAGCCCTTAGGACCCCAAGACTCCACCCATGAGTCTTTTTTATTTAAAAATCCAGATATAAAAATGATAAAAGAAACCCTGTACACGTTCATGGGTCACTAGAGAAAAACTACCAGTGTTTAACTAAATCAAACCAACATCAGAAGCACACAGGTGATTTAATTTAGTTTAAGACACGCAGAGTAATTTAAAAACAGGAACTTCTTACCTATATCCTCCTTGCTTTTGCATAAGTTCATCTATTTATTTAAACTGGACTTTTTTCCCACAGTTTCCTGCAGAATGTCACACACAGCAGACTCCCTCACATCCACAGAGACACCGGATGCTCCTGGTTATCATGTGTCCTCCCCACCACCACCACCACCACCATCATATGAAGAGCAACAACCTCCACCCTACTCTGAAGCTACGGCAATGCATCATCCGCAAAAACATGATCCAACTTGCTCTGGGTACGAATCTTTCCGCGACATCATCCCCAAGGACTCCTCGGAAACAACGCCGCTGATAGCCTCATTTTCGTTTGATGATAAGACAGTGAGAAGAGCGTTTGTCAGGAAGGTTTGTACGACCTTCAAGTTATCCTACGCAATATTTTTCCAAACTGGTTTCAGAACAAGGTCTGCTTATAGAGCAGCGTGCTGTAAACATTTCCCTGCTGAAAGTGCATAATGATATAAATATTGGTTTATGAATACAGCAGCAAATGCAATGTGGGAACAAAGAAAATCTAATTTATGAAATCCGTAAATGATCATTAAAAAATAAGAAAAAACAAATAAACACTGTGGTGTGCACAAATCAGTTGCTGTGCATTGTTTGCTGTTAAGAGTTCTCCTTTTGTCTCCATCTCTCCCTGTGCAGGTGTTCAGCATCCTGACTCTCCAGCTGCTGTTCACCTTCAGTGTGGTGTGTGTGTTCACCTTCTCCAGCGTGGTCAAAGAGGCGGTGCAGAGCAGCCTGGGGGCCTACCTCAGCTCCATCATCATCTTTTTCGTGGTGGCTATCGCACTAAGCTGCTGCAAGTCTTTCAGTCGGCGCCATCCCTGGAACATCGTGGGACTGGTGGGTGACAAACACAGGAGCAAAACACCTTAAAATCTAATGAGCGAAATTAGTTTTGCATTATCCTGATAATGTCACAGACACTAAAACAATAACACACTGAAAATATAACAAAGGAATAATTGCTTTGTGGGTTAAAGGAAATTTGTAATTGATATGAAACATCAGGGGTTAAAAAGTCACACCTGATCCAGTAGGCTACCTGAGCTCAATGCTGCTAAACAAAGAGCTCTATTGGGGAAAAAAAGTATTAAATTAAATTACCCATAAAGTATGTGAATAAAAAAAACAATCAGATATAATGTAGACTCCAAAGTAGTAGTGATAAAAATACAATAGTAAATTAAAAATAAATTTAATTAATTATCTATCTGCTGAAATTAAAACATTTCGACCGATCTTTGAATTTAAATGGATTGTTGAGATTTTGGTTTGATTTAAATTCAGGATCTTCCTGAATTGTGATTATTAAATGCACAATGCAGAGCATGACACAAACACTGTCAGGGTAATGAGTGCACAGCCTCTGATAGAATAAAAGCTCATAAAAATCTGGATCTGTCTCTGGAGATGTTTAATCCTTTCACTTTGGTGCTGCAGGTGGTGGTAACGCTGAGCCTGTCATACATGGTGGGAACCATCGCCTCCTTCCACAACACCACGATTGTCGTCATCACCATGGGAGCCACAATCGCCATTTCGGTTGCAATCATCGCGTTCTCTGCTCAGGTCAGTCAGACGGCAAGGCTGAGCGAAACAGCTGCAGTTCAACAGGCTTTCTGTAGGCCGACTTCCTATTCTGTGTTTTATTTAAGTAAAGTAATGCAAAGTTGCTTTTCATATCAGTTTTAAATGATTAGCTTTCTAATGTCTTGTAAAGAAAAGATCGATATTCTACCGCATAAAGGAGAAAACTAGTGTCAGAGGAGGCAGAATGTGAGCTGAAACTAATAAAAAATAGAAAAATATGTCAAAGATGATAACAATAATAACATGAATTAAAATTTAAAAAAGTTCTTTTTAAAATGTGTTAGTGTGAAGGAAGAATGTGCATTTTTTTGTGGTATAAAAACAATTTTATTATTGTCCTTTTATTATTCATTTTATTAATTATAATTTTCTTGTAGATTAATAAATGTTTCATGTATGATCTGTGATTTTTTACATTTAACATTTAAAAAAAGCTATATTAAGCAGTATATGGGGAAGAACTGATGTGTGACTTTGTTATTGCAGACTCGTATTGATTTCACTGTTTGGTACGGTGTTCTGCTGATTCTGGCCGTGGATATGCTCATGTTCGGGTTCTTCTGCACCTTCTACTACTCCTACATCACGGACATCGCCTACGGATGTCTGGGTGCTCTGCTGTATTCACTGGTACGGAGAAACAAACAATTCATACGACAATAATAACACTGCTATACAGAATTTTCTGTTTTATAAAAGTAGCTCTCTGGGTGGTGTGGTGAACAATCTGTGCACAAGCCACATAATAAAATCTATTTTTATTGCAGTGCAAAAATCATTTTACATTCAATAATCAGTATTACTGGTATCCATAATCCCACATTTGTCTTGCTCTGGTTCCCAGCCCTCATAAGCCTTGAAATGTGGAAGTAAGCCAGAATGTACAATACCAGGATCCTGAAACCTTAACAGAAGCAGTAAAAACGAGTTTCTCTCGTCCTTTTCCTACCTGACTCTTCCTCTCCTCTCCATCCAGTTCCTGATGGTTGACTGTCAGCTGATGATGGGGATGATGAGCTACCGTCTGGACCCAGAGGAGTACATCAACGCTGCTCTCCTCCTCTACCTGGACATAGTCCTCATCTTCCTCTACCTGCTGGGGAGGAGGTGAAACTAGATACAAAAAATATATATATATTTTTACACCCACAGCCTGACACACCTCTACCCACAATGACAATGTACTGTATTATTATGTATATACTGTAACTATAAATAATTTTCAGTGTTTTACACATTCTTGTCTCTGTCTTTTGGTTTTTACATAAATAAAGAATATTAAAAAAATTCTGTATTTGTCATTTGCATTCATTTAGAAATTTGACCCAATGATAATCAAGAGTTTGAGTCAATCCATACAAAAGAACTCTAAATCATTAAGTTCATAAACCTACTTAAAGAAATAGTAAAAAGTACACAAGTTATTGTACAAACAAACTGCAAAAACAGGCATTACTGTCTTAATTTAAACTTTTTTAAATGTCTTTGTAACTTTGAAATTCTGCACAAAAGACATTTTTCACCATGACTGTGCTGATTCCACAGAGCTGCAGGACTTAAACAAAATGCAAAATAACTCTTCCTCAGTGAAACAAAGCAGTCGTTTCTAGTTGAACTTCTTGTTTTTTCTGTTTGCTCTAACAATACATTTTTATATTTGACAAGGTTATCAAAGCTGAGTGAGTTAAACTTCTGCAGATGTAGGCAGCACTTAAAGAAAAAAAGGTGTTTTTTTTTTTATCAAACATTTATGTTTTAAAGACACTGTCATGGTTCTAAAACATTGGGATCTGCCCATTAAAAGTGCTAAATAAGTAAAGTTATCATTAATTTTAATCATGCACATACACACACTCACACAACGTTATCTGATATCTCACCAGGTACAGGGTCATAATCTCTAAAAAACGTAATAACCTTCATTAGACCTGATTTTGTTTAATTTCAGTCATAAACTTAGAGATGTGTGGCAAACATTATTAAGTGTAGTTTATAGACTATGAAGTTTTTACAGCAAATGCTTTCATGTCAAGTATTTACAAACTCAAATAATAACTGTTCCTTCTTGATTTTGTACTTAGCTGCCAACAAGTGACAATCTCTTCAGTTTATTTCTGCATTGGTGGACTTTCCAGCTTCAGTCATTTTCAGTTGTGAGTTTTTTTTTATAAAGGTCACTGTCAGGAAGTGAACTCACCAATCACCACAGAAGGTGTGCTCTTTGAGTCATTTCCTTCAGAGGAGTCGTGTAAGACAACTTTAATCCAGCAGAAAAGGTAGGTAGAGCTGTTTAACTTTGTTATTTAATTTAATCACAGATCCTGCTTCTTTTTGTAATCCTGATAGTTAAAGAAAGAAAAATAATTATTCATTTAAAGCTTATTATGATATTTCCAGTTATCTGTTTCAGCTTCATGGTCATTTGTCACTGGGAGTAACATCGATATACCAGTGCCATTGTTAATATCATTAAACATACCTGTTCTCTTCCTGTTTGGACAAGTCAAACCGTTATTATTGTTTCAATCCTAAAATTTGCTGCAGTGTTTTCAAACTGAGGCAATTTAATCTGGAATACAATCCTGGGATTTCTTTGGGGTAACATGACTGGTAGAGAATACAAGACGGCAAGATGTTTTTTAATCAAAATAACTTTTAAGTGTTTGCTGGATATGAGAAGAGAAGTGGCACCACAGCTCAAGTTTTACAGCATTCCTAGGAAGCGATATTTGATGACTGATGTATTGTATGTGCTGAAGAGCAAATATTGAAAGTGTTTTGTAACATGAAGCCATTTATTCAGCCATTTCAGTTCAGATTCTAAGGGTATTGAGTAAATCAGGAAATTCCCACTTCAGCCAGTTACACCCATGTTTGCCTTTTGCATTAGTTAATCTTTACATTTTACTGGAATGTTTTTTGTCCTACAGTTTCCTGCAGAATGTCAGATACAGCAGACTGTCTCACATCCAAGGGGACAGAGGATGCTCCTGGTTGTGACATGTCCTCACAGCCACTGTTAAGCTCCTGTGAGGAGCAGCAACCTCCACCCTACTCTGCAGACCCTGCAATGCAACCTCCAGCCAAAAAGATACCTTACACCTATGAGCCTCCGACTAGGTACAAGTCTTTCCAGGACTCCAGCTCAGAGGGCCCGGGGGAAACAAGAGGAACGTTTCTTCCAAAGGTTCGTACAACTGTGAGGTTTTAATCCTTTGCTATTGTCTTTAGACATGTACAATAATCAAAATGCAACTCATATAAGAACCAATGAAATGAACAGATATGTTTTTAATTTTCATCTTGCTTTGAATTTTCTCTCAGACACAAACAAAATTAACGCTTGATCCAGACCTGATGTAGGACTCGCGCAGCTTTTCATGAATTTATTGTGTATCTCATTACTTTGAGGCAAAACTTTGGAAATCCTGTGTGAATAACATGTTATAAAGCGAGTGAAAGTTATGATAAGAACATGAAAACATGGGCATGAGGCACATTGTGACTTAAGAAACGCATTTGAACTAGGGGTCATTATGAATAAAAATGAAAATAATGAATAAGTAATGCCATAAAATTTCTTTGTACTGCTTTACAACTGCAGAAATGTTGCTTTTGGTTATTATTTCAAATAATCTGTATCAATTTAATTTTTTTTTTTTTTGTATCTGGTCATGTGTGCAGTAAGAGTTTAACACTCTAAGAATATGGGGGCCAGGTTTATTCTCTATTTTTAAAGGGGTACTTGGCTATTAAAATAGTAAAAACATTTGTATCAAACATCTTAAAACACTAATAGGATCAGTTGCCTGTGCAGAATATTTGGTAAATATTCCTTTCTAAGTTCTTCTCCTCCATCTATTCGGCGCAGGTGTTCAGCATCATGACTTTCCAGCTGCTGTTCACCTTCAGTGTGCTGTGTGTGTTCACCTTCTCCAGCGGTGACACAGCACAGATCAACATGTGGGCTTTCTTCATCTCCATCGTCACCTTCATCGCGGTTGCCCTCGCCCTCAGCTACTGCGGCTCCTCCAGTCAGCAGCCGCCCTGGAACACCAGGGGACTGGTGGGTAACAAACACAGGAGCGTAAAATCCCAAATATCTGATGGTGAAATTAACTTTATAATATATACTGTGGCAAAAAAAGTATGTGAATCCTTCACTTACTTGTGAAGGATTCACATACTTATGATGAAGATGTGAAATGAGTATGCACTGTCTGCACGGAAACTCAGGGTGAGACCTCAGTTTCCTGTAGGTGTTTATTCACATGCGCAGACATTAATTATGAACTATTGAGGTTTTGTTTAAATAGCACAGGATCTTCCTGTATTGTGATAGTTAAAGTGTATTTATTATTTTTATTAATTTTATTTTAGTATATTAAATTATTTAGCTTTTGTTTAAGGGGAACAGTTTGTAGTTCATATGGTTTTGAACATCATAACTTGGTGACAAAATAGCAACACAATAATTTCAACACTTCAGTTTGTGCTGAAATGTTGAAATACTGAAGTGTATGTAATAATACTAATAACAATTTACATATATATATATATATATAGTGCACTTTTCATTGTTAAAAACAATCACAATGTGCTACATAGTGCAACAAAATTAAAGCAGGTTTAAAAAAAGATACAAGATACAAAGTGTTACTAGAAATTTATATTTTAGAATATAGAAAAAGTCTGGAAGCAAAAATATTTTTTATACACTTTATATTTTTTTCCAAACTGATCAAGACGAAGAGAAAGACTAAAACCTAAGGTATATGACAGGGCGGAAACTTTCTGACATGGAGATATTTAATTAATTGAGTTTTGTGCCTACAGGTGGTGGTCACCCTGAGCTTGTCATACATGGTGGGAACCATCGCGTCCTTCCACGACACCACCGATGTTATCATCACTATGGGAGCAGCGCTCATCATTTCCTTTCAAATCATTGCATTCTCTGCACAGGTCAGACTAACCAGTAAAAGGACAAAGGATGCATTAATGAAACTATTTTCAGGTACGAATATGTTCCTGTGTTATTCACAGACTTATGACTTCAGTGTTTGGTACGGTGTTCTGCTGATTCTGACTGTGGACGTGACCATGTTTTGGTCTTTGCACCTTATTCTCCTCCGACATCAGTGATATCGTCCCTGGGCCTCTGCTGCATTCACGGGTAATGGATAAAGGAAAAGCATACTACAAAAAGTAATAGTGCTCATTATTTTAAAAAAATGCCCCTTTCAGAATAATATACATTATATGGCCATTAATGTGAAAAATGATTGATGCTGCAGCTGATAAACATGAGACTGATTTCAGCTACTTTATAAATTCAGTTGGATTTCTTAATCTAAAATAAGACAATGAGATTTATAAGTTTATTTATATTTAGTTTTAGTTATCTAAATCTGAACTTAAACTGAAGTTAAAATAAATTTAGTGAAATAAAAAGCACAACATTTATCCTTAATGAGGTGGAGCAGGCATTGGAAAATAGATAGTTCCCCATGGCCACTTGAGGGGGGCTCCAAAACAAGTAAATCCTCACAGACCCACCAGTATTTAAGTATTTAATTGCTGAACTTTACAGCAGAAATAAACACATATATGGCCAAAAAAATGCATACGTCTCTATAGGTTATATCTGCTTATGAATGTGAAACACGCTTCTTTGCCTATTTTTGTATTAGCCAGAAGTTAGTTAGAGTCGGGTTCTGCTTGTGATAGCAGGAGACACACTGAGCTTCATTTTGGCTTGGAGACGAGTTCTGTATTTTATAGTTTTTGCTTCTATCTGTTATCTATCTCTCACCCTGTCCTGACTCTTCCTCTGCTCTCCCTGCAGTTCCTGATGGTCGGGGATATGGGGACGATGAGCTACAGTCTGGATCCAGAGGAGTACATCAACGCTGCTCTCCTGCTCTACCTGGACGTACTCCTCATCTTCCTCTACCTGCTGGGGAGGAGGTGAAACTGAATACATAACATATATTTACACACACAGAGAGACACTCCAAACCGCACCCACAATGACAATGTACTTTATTAATGTTAGTATTATGAAAGTTTGTAACTCCTGTTAAGTGACAATGAACAAATGATAATCTGGACTTTTACAGAATCATGTCTGTCTTACATAAACATTTATATAAAAGATTGTTGGACTGTTTTTGTAGACATTTGACAAATATTAAAACAAGTACAAGCAATTGCTCGGTTTTTACAGTATAATTCAATAGAATTCTGATAATTATTCAGCAACAATTTTCACAGCAAACCTACCTAGAGAACCTCCAAATCAGTCTGTTGTGTCTTTTAAGTCAAATGCTGAAAATTCCATTCAATTCAATCCAATTCAATCTGTAAGGCTATTTGTGTTTCATACAGCACCAAAGCAGGGATCAAAATGCAACATAATACAGCTCACATTGACAGGCCCATAGGGCAGTATGCATTATAAAGACATGGACAATAAGTATAGTGCAAAATGTAGTGCATATTTTCTCATAGGAAATAGATTTGTCCTTAAAGTTCATTGTACTAACCAATAATCAGAAATTATTTGACAGGTCAAACATAATTTTTGGACTTAAAAAGGACAAAGATGCTGCATCATAACACAAGAGAAAATCCACTGCAGAACAAAGGAGAAGCTGTTATGTTCATGTTCTTCTCACTTTAATTTCTTGTCCTTTTTTTCTAAATGTGTTGTTTGAACTGTGGATCTGTCAAACCCACTCTGGACATAAAGTGTCAAAACATGTTGAAAGATGCCACTTGTGGGAATCCCCTACAGCCACAGGATTTAAGAAGCTTGTTTTATTTGACTAAAAGTTAAAAAACCCAAATATATATCAGATATGACCGAGAATAGCAGCAGGTGGCCGCATTTGAGAAGCCTCAACCAGATATTCTTTGGTATTTTTGCTTCAAAAATAACAAAACCATTTTATTGACTAAAATCTTACATAAGTTGCCAATTAATTTTCTGTCTGCTGACTAATTACTTCATAAACTTACAGGGAAAGTAAACATTTCTTATATCCACCCACAGCTTATAGGATCAGCAGCTTGTTCAGGTTTAACATCATATCCCAAAGAAACATGAAAAATGACTATATGATAGATTATTCCCACTTTATGGAGACGAAACCCCTTGAAATCTCCAGATTTCATGTGGACCATAATGTTCTGGACGGCCTCACCACAGTGAAGAGTAGTTGAACTTGATGCGCAGCAGGTACCTCATGCGAGTCTGTGCAGGGTTGTAGACGATGTACTCATTGTACAAGAGGGAGTAACAGTTGTTCTTACCCACGCCCGTCTTCACCCCCGGCCCCATAGGCACGGTCACACCATCCCTGAGAAACAGAGAGAATACACATGAAAAGCTATATTTATCTCAGGTACAAACTGCCTGTGGTTTTGGTTATTTCTTCCTTCAGAAGCAGAAGTTTCAGTCCAATGCCACAACAGCATGAAAATCCACTTGCAGAGATGAACTGAAACCAGCTGCTGAAAGGAAGGTGGGGGAGTAAATAAATGAACTAATTCTTCAAGTGGTTTGTAATAATCGTAATTCATAAGTCAGGTTTCCATCCGAACATGTTGTGAAAGAAAAGGGGAATGAAAGCTTGTTTCCATCAGTAATGTAACATGATTTTTTTGAGTTGGTTCAGCAGAGGGTGGTACCAGTGGTGGAAGAAGTATTCAAATTCTGTTTTCAGGAAAAGTACAAATACCACACTGTGAAATTAGTCCACTACAAGTTAAAGTTCTGTATTCAAAACATCCTGCATTCTGTTACGGCTGATCAGATTTGTATTTGAAGGATCGCACTCGATTTAATTAGTGTTATGTTTCAGGCTCACATGACTCAGATGCTCTGAGCTCAAAACAGTATTTTTCCACAGAGAGAAGAGGCAGCAGAGTGGGAGAGATGTAATGAGAGTAAAACAAGGTCAGTCCATTAGTGCATGAGTCACTGCAGAGCAAACAGACTTCATTATTTAGTATTTTCAATTTGGTGGCTTTTATCCCCAATCGCTTCTTTTTGGAGTAAAACCATCTGACATTTCTAGAGTGCTTGAAAATTAACCTCAACTAAAAGGTCTTCATAAATAAAATAACCAGTTTGGGTGGGTTTGCCAAGGACTATGAAGATATTAGGAGTCCCTGAGCTTAATGTACTACTATAATGATGCTGTGTTAAAAAAATAATTGCTCGTTGCTCTCTCCGCCGAACCCCTGGGGGTCGATCGAACCCAGGTTAAGAACCACTGTCTTAAAGTAACAGTCAAAGAAAAAAAAGATTTATTTATGGGCTGTTTCTTGAAATGTTCATTATTATTTATATTTTTATTCCTGACCTTCACTTCAAATTTTTCAACCTGCAATTTTTTCTTTGGTAATGTAATCAACAAACTTCCCCTTTCTGACAACATATTGATTTTTGTTGTGTAACAGAAAGCACAATTTAATCAATGTGTGGCCTGTATAAAATGTATCAGTTTAATGAGAGAGACTTACAGATTGACAGAGTTTTTGGGGTCAGGTCCGGTCTGTCCGAGGCCCTTAGTGCTGTGTTTTCCATCAGGCAGGTTGTTGGCCTCGTAGTCGGCATCCAGCAGCTCGTTAGAGTCTCCCAGAGCGACCTGCAGCCACACACACAAACAAAACACACAAACTGAAACAAAGCTGCATCACATCAGCACCAAACAATTAATGGGGTGTTCAAATAATGAACTAATAATGAAATAATTACTTTTTTAACAAAATGTTAAAAATGTTATTGGAGATGAGACTGTTGTCCTGCACATGTGCGAAATATGAGATGGTATTATTTGTATACAGCTACCACAATAAAAAAGACCACAGTACCTCACACAGGAGCAGCAGGCCCACGTTGTTGTTCTGACTGGTGAAGCAGTAGTTGGCACTTTTTGACGACATGTCAGCAAAGTAGATACCTTTTCCAAACTGGATTAAAGAGCATTAGAGAAATTATTACATAAAAAGTTTTTTAAACTCCATCTATTAATATTCACACTCTGATAACACTCACTGGGAACCTCAATCTACTAAAAAGTACAAGGTAGGAGTCACAACTTTTGCTAACAGAATTGCAGCATAACTGTTAGCAAACATTTTTTTTTAAAGCAGAAGACCCATGTATAACAGATAAAGAAAGACCCAAGAGAAACAGAGTATGCATTGTATCATGATCACGCATTGCATGAGTTTTTCTGTCCCTCCATCCTACCATGTAACCAGTGACGGGAGCTTCTGGTGGAGCCACTCGGAGCCCTTTACTGAGGATGCCGACCCAGTTAGTGAGGCGGGAGCCGTGCCACAACAGAGTCCTGGTGAACACACACACACAAAGAGGACTAATAAATGATCATATAGAACTTTATAGCCCTGTAGATTATAAAGCAGCACAGCACAATTGGTGCAATCTGAAGCAACATGAATCAGTAATCGTATTTATCAAATCCTACAGTTGTGCTGATCTTTTCTCCAAACACCAACTCCACTGTGTATCACCTGTTGTGTATCTGTGAGAGGAAGTTGTTGCGCTCGCTGTCTCTGTCCACTGAGAAAATGTCAAGGACAGACATGGTGTAGTCACGATGGGTGGAGGCGTGAGTGGACTGCAGGTACTTTTCTATTACCTGTAAACACAGACGAGGAAAGTTTAGAAAGAAAAAAAACTTGGTATTCAAGTTACCTCACAAAATCACTATCTATATGAATTTTAGGGTAAGGGTTAAAGGCTGATAAATCTTGCCCTTTATCATTAAAGCAGTTCTGAGAATTAAAACACTGACTGTGAACTCGTGGCCGCTGCGGTCCAGAGGCTGCAGCTGGCACTGGAGGGATCTGTACTGTCTGTCCAGAGGATGTTCGTCACTGTTTTCACTGGACTGAACCATTTTCACTGCAATCTGAATGTCACTCAGGGCCTGAAGAGAAGAAAATAAGACAAAAAATATAGAGATGCCACAGTATGGAGCTGAATCTCTCAATCAATGGAAAACTGTTTTACCTCCAACAGTGCAATTTTTTCCTTCAGCTCATCGTCTGTGCGAATGATTGGAGGAGTCCTCAAACTGCAGAATTAAATCTTTTAGTTTTGGCATTGTAGAGCAGTGTGAAAGGTCTACATTATTATTAACTATTTGTGCAATCTCTGGAGCTGTACAGCGACAAACTACCGACCCAAAGTCATGCGGGATGCGGGTGTAGAACTGGTTGCATGCCTCCAGCAGCTCACGATTGCTGCCCTTTTTCTTCAAACAATCCTCGATTCTCTTCAGAGCTGTGTATCCAGCACTGATCTGCTCTGAGGTCAGCTTGCCTGCAGGTTGAAAGTAAAATAGAGAATCTAAAATATGAGGCACAACAATGGAAGGTTTTAAAAAATACAGGTTTGTTGTTTGTCCCCAGCTGCAGTTACTCATACAGTAAGGAGACACAATGGGAGCTAAAATTTCTTCAAGAACTTGTTCTATTATATTTTTGGTCAAATACAAGCATTTCGAAGGTTTTAAAATGCTTATTTGCTCTTATAGACTGTATAAAAGACAAAGACCAAGCCACCATTGCCTTCAAGGGCCAGAAATTACCATATTTGAACAAGTGTGTGGTTAACAGGAAAACACATGCAACACACAAAAACAAATGCACAACTATTTAAATGTACAAAGTGCCATGAATACTCTCAAATTAGGACTAGGACTTTAACTAGCAATTGAGACCATAAACTCATTAAGATAATATTTACTGAGATAATGAAAGGAGTGAAAAGTAGATTACTTTTCTCATTGACTTCTATGCATTTTTTTTTTTTTTTAAACTAGTGGCCATTACACAGAATGCATATTTAAAGCACTTCTGCATCAGCCTCATTTTTTAAACCGAGATGTTACCTCTTCTGTGATCCATATAACATTAAGTTAAATTACTTGGGACAATTATCAGAAATTAAACGAGTATTACAGATTAAATTCCACTACATTTCTGAAGTGAGTTTGAGTTTCTCGGACTGACCAAGAGGAGCTTTCCGGGTGTCAAACTTCATCTCCAGCACACACTCCTCCATGGCTTTGACATCACAGATCAGCTCCAGGAGCGACTGAATCTTCAAATCCAGCGTGGAGGGTTTCTTTTCAGGTGCAGCATCAACAACCGACTTGTTCTCCTCCTGAAACAGAGACATTTATGAATATTGATGATAGCTATAGGAGATGTTGAGTAGATACACAATTCTCTGACGAATTCCTACCTTTTCATTGGAGCTGTAGTCCATGAAGACCATGTCATATTTTCCAGCCACTTTCTCAAAACATGCTCGGTCTTCCCACTCATTCTTGGTCTTGTCTAAAAACCTGTGACAAAACAAAGCAGTTTAGGAATTTCACTCAACTCACTTCAATGTGGAACATCCACAAATATTATTTTAATCTCACTTTTTCTTGAAGGTATCTTTGGCTTTCAGCAGGTCTGCACCACAGGCTGTCAGACTGTTTTGACCCACTTTTCCCACTTTAAAAACAAAAAAGAAACCACAAAAAATATATTTCAATCTGATAGTTTTCATTATAAACTCTTGAACTGTGTACATTTTTGCATTTATTCTGCGTTATTACAAAAATCCCCTCACCTCTGCCCCATCTCATCCACACGCTGTATGCTTTGGAGCTGTCGTCCTCCAGCAGCTGGATCAGGTAGTATTTGTTGTTGTTAAACTGAAGATTTGTCTGTAAAATAACAGAGAAAGTGTTTGCTGAAAGCCTTAAAGTCAGTTCACCTTCTCTCAAAACAAAATGAAAAATAAAAATTGACTTCATATATTTTAAAGCTTTCACTTGATTTGTTTCCACATATGATGATATGGTGTATTATTATTATTATTAGCGCTAAAATATCACAAAGTTCAAATACATTTTCTTCTTATAGTATCAGTGCTACTGTTTTCTTATACATGCAAATCCAGCTTTCTAACAAAATCCACGACCCAAATTTCTATTTTTTTTTATTCACTTGGCAGATTATCTTGGCAGATACAAGATATTTCTATTCAACTTTTTATTATTATATTTGATCAGATATTTTACCTGATTTAGCATCACGTCGTAAACATCATTTCCTTCACTGTAAACATGAGCCTGGAAGAGAAATTAACATGTATGAACTGTCACATACAAAGTAGTTTTTTTACTTACTTAAGAAAAACAGCAATTAACTGATTATAAAATAGTTGAATCTTCTCTTCATTGTCTGTTCATTGAATTATCTTTGCAGCTAATTTTTTTGTGTTAGTTTGGCTGTTTTATCTATTGAGGGTTGCTTGATAACAGAACAGAAACACAGACCCATGCACAGACTGTGTCATGCTCAGGAACTGAAACTGGAGCAAACCACAAGCATGATCAATATAAAGTGAGTTTCATATCCTGTGTGGACAAAGACAATGTACCTTTCCGAGTTTGGCTTTACATTCAGCGTCCACTGGAGCTTTTCCCTTCATCACCACCGTCTTCACAACCTCTGTTCAAAAATTAATTAACATTAATGAGGGCAACTGACATTGAATGTGAAGAACAGGCCACACCGTGTCCTTTTAACTTGTATGAACTTGGAAAAATGTGTCTGCACCTTCTAGGTCACTAGTTGCAATCAACTTTAAAATCTTACATCACTTTATAATGGAATAACATAAATAACATAGATGACAATAAAAACCGAAGTTACCTTCACTTTTTATTTCTACTTTGGGCGTTTTGTCAGTTTTTGTCTGACTCTTGCCCTGCCCTCTCTTCCTCTTAGCTGCAGGCTGCTCACTCTTCTCCTCCTCTTCCTCTTTAACTTGAACTGTCATCCCATTTTGAACACTGGAGTCACCAGCATCATCCAAACTTTCTGGCAAAACAAAATCAAAAAAACAAAATAAATATTTTATTCTACTTCAGTAACTCAATTTTTATTTACATATGTAACTTCAATCTATAAAATATTTAATTACACAAGAAATGTAAAAAAAAAAAAATAGTACTAAAGATGTGGTGAAAAAGTAATCCAACAAAAATGTGCATTATGGCTAAGAAAACTAAAAGACACTCAAGAATCACATTGACAGTGACAGAGAAACTCATAG
Source organism: Hypoplectrus providencianus (assembly GCA_028566105.1). NCBI lineage: Eukaryota > Metazoa > Chordata > Actinopteri > Perciformes > Serranidae > Hypoplectrus > Hypoplectrus providencianus. The sequence goes on from JAOWBC010000115.1 coordinate 16,186,053, forward strand.
CAGAATTGAAGACAGAGGATAGACGGTTATGACACACATACCTGGTTTAACCGTCTGAGAGCGAATCTTCCTCTTGAACTTAGTGACAGGATTAATCTGGACCATCTTCTTCAGGTCGATTTCGTAGGACGTCCCACCCGAGCCGAAAGACACAGTCACAGAAGTTTTTCCTGAAGAGACGGCTGAGTCCAACATTGCGCAGACTGAAGGCAGGTACGGTTCCCACTGTCCTCTATCTCCTTGCCACTGCCACACTAACCACACAGAGACAGAGAGTAGGGCTGTTCAATTATTCAGTCTACAGATTGTTTTATTACTTCAATAATTATCTCAGTCATTTGCTTGTTTCATGCGTATAAACTGTGAGATTGATATGCTTCCTTTGTCAATTGTTCAGTAGGCCTAATACTTATATCTGTACTTACTTGTACTTACTGAAAGTGGGGAACAAACACTATAATTAACAACATTATTTTTTGAAAAGTTTGGAACGAACATGGTTTTTGTTTTCGTTAAAATATTTACTAGTCTGCTCCACATTTCTGTTTAATTAAAATACTACTTAAATATTAACTTCAGGAAAATAAATAAATAAAAACTTTGTCCAGATACAACAAATGTAAAACAAAACTGTTTGACTGACATCAGCTGTAAAAACTGTATGTATTTAAAATATCGCAATGGTTCTGAATTCACCACCATCTATTTAAGTTAAAACAAATCTTTACAGAAATATGCTTGAGTAAGCCTCACATTAGACAAATGTATATCAGTGCTGTTTTGACATAACTCCATATGTGACAATATGACAACTCTCTCAAACAAAACATTACAACCTTTGGAAAGATTTAAAGGATTTATTGGTTGTAGCCAGTTGTATTCAAAACGTGTACATTGGAAAATCATAAACAATGCTTAGTGTATCCCTTAGCACCCAGGATCTGTAAGTATACTGATTGACAGGTTTTCAGCATGATGAATTTATACATGTTTTAAAGCCCCCACTGTGTGTCCTTTTGCCCAGACATGTCCCCAACTGACTTCGTTACAGCAGCTAGCTATCCTGGCCATGCTAACCCTTTAGCGGGAAAACAGCACCAACCTGTTTTGGACTCTACTTCTTCTGTTTCTTGTGCTTTCTGACTTTCATTTCTCGAACTTCTTGTCCGTCTCATGGTTGTTTATGAATAATAACTAGCTCGGTAAGTAAAGAATATTCTAGACAATAAAAACACAAAGAAGAAAGGGAAACTTTCCAACTGTTTCCTTGCTGCCGGTGCCAACAAAGATCGTATAGTATGAGGAGGGATCACTATGTCATTTAACCAAAACTAATGTTGATCCTGGCGCGTGCGCCGTAAACCCTTCGTCGACAACCTTTGCTGTCACTATCTGAAACAAAGTCGAATTCGTTCAAAGTGCCTCAAAATAGTTAAAAAAGTTTTTACTTTCATTGCCATTCTTAATATTGTCCATACTATTCTTACATTGACGTTGTTTTTAAGACGCTATGGCTTTGTTAAAGATGTTGTACCGGACTTGCAAATAAGGGCAGAGTGAGCACTCTGCCTTTGCTCTCACGCATGGGAACAGAACTTCAGGACCAAAGGTTCCGCCTTCACCGACAGTCGGAATTATTTTTTCGATGGCTTGCTAAAAAAAACTATAACGTGCCTTCTCGAAGCACACCAAAGAGTTGATAAAAAGTGAAGTGATTTAATCATAATAATTCACCCTCACTGAACTTAAAGTATGGCTTCACGGAGATTTGGCTCTTGTGTCGTCTGTCAGAGGGCGGTTTTCGTTAAAATCATGAGCAGGGTGAGTGTCATTGAACGCAGCATCTTCTTAACCATGGAGGTCAGACAGAAAAGCTTTTACATCAGCACTGAGATAAATAAATATAGTTTAATATAGCAATGCTCACGACGTGAACGACGTTTTTTCTACAACCATCCAATATCATTTTATAAGAAGAAGCTTGTTCATTCTTAACTGACTTGAGCTTGTAAGAGATGTTAATGAAACATTTATTTTTACTTTTTTCCATAGGGAATGAGTGCAGCTGCACAGCCACAGCCCCAGGTAGATTTCCTAAAAGGAGAACCACACAGGAATCATCCTGGTGTGACTAACCTGAAAACTCTGCGCCTGCCTGACCAGCTGCAGGCAGCTGCACAGTCCATTATTCAAAGTAGGTAGTAGGTTTTTAATGTTTAAGTCAGTTTGCATGAATGTTTCTGTAGCTTCACTATGCAACACTTCGATGTCTCCACCTGTAGAAGCTCAGGTGACCCGGCTGAATGAACGCGCTCGTAGTCTCACAAACATCCTGTGGAGTCGAAAAAGAGCCATCGATGATTCGACTCTGAGGAAGAAAGCTCTGAGTCTGGAGAAAGAGCTCTGGGAGAAAGCGATGGCGAAGAGAGAAGGTGGATGATATATGAATTTAAGAGAATAATAATGGACGTTAAGTATGTGCAAAAATACAATATAAATATACAGTAAGGTACTTATGCTTTATATTGCAGATCTTGATGAACAATTGCTGGAAGACCGCATCAGGAGGAAAGTGTTATCAGAGCTCAAAAGAACCACTTATCACTGGGCTGCTGTGAAGTAAGGCCTACTTTTATCTGCAGTTTCTTTCACAGATATATATAATACGTTTTTTTTTTAATTAGAATTTAAAAAGAAAAAATCAAATTAGATTAATTGCCCATGCTGACTAATGCTTTAGATTTTAATCATATTATAGGTCAAAGATATAGTGGCAACTCATTGTCAGTTTTCTCATTGACACTGCCTGTACACCTAACTTCAGTCCGATGGGGGCTCTTTGTGCAGTTATGAAACTTGTAAATTGTTGTTTCTTCTATCTGGTTTTAATTTCTCTCTGTGTGTTTCAGGTATAATGAAGAGATGGGCATGGTGTACATGGCGGCTCGGCTGGCTGGAGGATATGCAGCCGTGAGGAGAGTTATGAATGAGGTAAAGATAGTTCTCATAGAGCAAGCTCAGCAAGATTAACAACAAGAAAAAAACGTTTTTATAGTTAGTAGAGAATAGACAATTAATTAGTTAAAGTATTATATAGTTTTAGTAATGACACAATATAAAAAATATATTTTTTAAAATACATACCTAAAAAATGACTGAATCATTGTTTATGACTCCTGACTATGTCTGGGGTTCAGAGTTGTACTTTTTTCCTGTTCTGAATTACAGTTTTTACATTTCAGATAAAGAAGAGGGATCCTTCTTTTGCCCCTCAGTCTCTCCTGGATTTTGGATCAGGACTTGGAACAGTTGTCTGGTCAGTTTCAAACAGAACTTCAACATAAAGAAAGTTTACATGCAAAAAAGAAAAGACTATGCAGTGAGTGTGTCTTCTTTCTCCCACAGGGCGTCACACTCGTGCTGGGGCGACACTCTGAAGGAGATGGTGTGTGTGGACAGCTCCGGCCAGATGAACAATCTGGCAGAACGACTTCTCAAAGGTGCTGCACAAACACTCGTGTCTGATTTGAATTGTAACTTGTTTCAGTTTTTCTTGGGTAGAAAATCTGAGCATTTGTTTTGTCTGCTGAGCAGGTGATGATGATAAAGTTGAACCACACATCAAACACGTCTATTTCAGACAGTTCCTCCCCGTCTCTCCTAAGGTAAGAACACAGCATCAGAAAATCAAATGTGTGTTCAGTGAAGTTTTCTTCAAAGCCTAAATTCCAAATGAACCAGATTCTTCCTGTTTATACAACAAAAATAATATTCCATTAAATTCATGTTCATTTTTCTCATTGATGATGAAGTAAATTTGTGTAACTCTGATGCATTGAAGCAAGAAATAAGATAAAAGCAGTTGGATAGGCTAAGAAACTGTAAATTTAAACAGAGCAAAAATTCTTTATCCAGATTAACATTTTCTTTCTTTATGAACATTTTAACACTGGAATAAGTTTGATTTCCAGGTCTTTTCTTTAAATCATAAAATAAGATCTAGGTGTTATACGTGCAGTATACATAATGTTATGATATTAAAACATTTGTCAAGGTGTCTGAACATCTGTTTGGCTGCTATGTCACAACTATAATATTTCTAGGTAGAAAGTATTGCTACAGTGCAGTTCCAGTTATCAGCCGGCTGCTGTGATGGTGCAGAAACTACCATTCTGAGCAAACTGGGACCACTCATGGAGCAGCTTCAGGAGCTCTGACTGTCCTGTGTTTCTCCCTTCAGGTGCAGTTCGACTTAGTTGTTTCAGCTTTCACTCTGTCGGAGCTTCACAGTGAGAAGGAGCGAGAGGAGGCGGTGACAACTCTGTGGAGGAAGACAAGCTCGTACTTGGTTGGTTTTCAACACTTTTCCTCCATATTAAAGTAATCTCTTATTTAATCACATTCAAATATGTTTTTTTTCCATTTCTTGAATAGGTGCTGATAGAAAATGGGACTAAAGAGGGCCATCAGATTCTGATGGACGCCAGAAACACTGTACTTCAGGTATTTAAATCCACAAAATAAGACTTAAGGCACTCTGAGGTCCTTTTAGTATTTTATTTGACCCACTTACCAGGAACAGACCGATGACTTGCCACTCTGTTTCCAGAAACGAGAGAAGACGGTCCTCGACCCAAGACCAGCCTCAGTGTTCGCTCCGGTTCGTTGGATTAAAAATGTTAAATCAGCTGTACTGAGATGGGAAAACAGAGTTTAGCTAGAAATGTTTAATGCAAAGGTTATATGGGTTTTACATTTATATTCATATTCAGTCATGACATCTCTTCAGATTCCTGTTTTATTTACTTACTGTTTAATTAAATTAGTTTTATTTAAGATATAAATTGGTAATATACTACAACACTGATATGTAGTCTGTTTAACTCAATCTATCTCAGTTTTTTATGCATCATCTCTCTATTGGTTCGTTTTTTCCAGTGTCCTCATAATCTGACGTGTCCTAAACTGGCCCATGAGCCCGTCACACCCTGCAACTTCCAGCAGATGTACTATCCTCTGCCTCTGACCGGGGTGAGACTAAACTCTGGATTACACAGTATTATTACTGAAAGTCAAACAACAGCAAGCTCAGCAGGAAAGTTCAACCTTTTAAAAGAAAAATATATAGCTGAGTCCATTAAGTAAATAAATAAGTCAAGTTTATTTCTAAATCACTTTTATTACAAATAAAATCACCAAGCGCTTTGCTGAAAAAGAACATTATGCAATTAGAAACACCATTATCACAACATAATAAGCAAATAAAGTTATTAATTAATATGGAAAATGCTGGCAGGTCATCCAGAAGCCTTTCTAAAAGATAGGTTTCTGTCTGATTTTGAACACAGATATTTCAACTATATTACGTGTCTGAGAAAGAGAATAAGTGCAGTTTAAAATAATGGAATATCTTTTGGGTAAACTGTCAGCTTGTAGGACTTAGAAACTCCTGGTGTAAAGAATCCGTAGTTGGAGCCTTTTTCCTGTGTAAAACACAATAATTTTACAATAAATCACAATTATGTTGCATCAATTATTGTATTAGCAAAGCTGTAAACTAAGTCTACAGAAATGTTACAAAATTCCACTTGAAGAGACCAGCAAGAGTCCTCTTATTTGTCTGTTTTAGCAGCACAAAGACCAGCAGATGGAGAAGTTCAGCTACGTGATTCTTACGCGGACAGAACCAGCGGGGGCGGGAACAGACGGGGTGGACTGGGCCCGGCTGATCGCACCGGTGCTGCGCAGAACGAGACATGTCCACTGCAGGATGTGCTGCTCCGATGGAGAGCTAAAACACCTGGTGGTGACGGCACGAAAGCACAGCAGGTTCTGTATACTATATAATATATATATTAAAAATCCTACACACTGCTGATTAAGCTTACTATCTAAATCTGAATATCCTTTTTACCTATTCGACTGAATGTGTGTCATTTCCTTTGATCAGAGATGTGTACCGCTGTGCCCGGAGCGGCGACTGGGGAGATCAACAGCCGATAATTCAGAGCGTTGATGACGACAGCGAGAGCGATTCAGAGTGACGAGTCAGCGCAGAGGAGACACATTCCTTATCATTTAGAAACAGAAAACCCTGAAACTGAGATAAGATTCCAATCCAACAACTCACCAGCTCTTATTTGAACAGAACGTCTGCCATTTGATAACCTGATTAAATCAATAAAAAGCCACAATATAAGTGTTTTGCCCAGCTTTATTTTTGCACCACCTCCAGCAAATCAATGTCCATTTCTTTTAACAAGCCTGCTACGAATTAGACAGGGAAATGTGATATTTATAAAGGATGCTTCCTCCTGCATGTTTCAGTTGAAAGTGACACACAATCTGGATAAATATCTTCCCTTTACTGAAAGAACCCCAAAGTCCTGAGCACCACAACATCTCCCATGATCCATTGCTACACCATGAGGTCACAAATCTCAGTTAGTGTTTTCATTGACAGACAGAGCTGCACAAAATCACATATTGTGCATTTAATCCTCAGCAATTAAACCCTCAGAAAACCAGATTAATAAACTGGTTTTATGTGATAAGAGAAAACCTTTTTCCAAGTACTCGTCATACTTCTCATCCAGGGTTGTGATCAGAACTGAGCATGTATTGGTAAATATGAGCACAAAATTACAGACACTCTCATGTCAGCATACATTCTTTCAACATCCGTTAACTCCCAACGATCTCTTTCAGTGCAGAGGTCAAATCTGGGTACTTGTACTCAAACCCGGCCTCTTGAGTCCTCTTTGGTATGACCTTCTGACCCTGTGTGAGGATCACAGCCCTCTCCGAGCCCAGCAGAGTGTTCATGACGAAGCCGGGAACAGGAAAAATGGTGGGCCTCCTCATGAGCCGGCCCAGTTCTTTAGTGAACTCGTAATTGGTGTTAAGTGCAGGCGCGACCCCGTTGAACACTTGTGGTGAAGGCGAGGGAGCTTCCGCAGCGGGCTCCAGGGCGTGGGCGATGATTCCTGCCAGGTCGGAGACGTGGATCCAGGGGAACGGCTGTCTTCCTGACCCCAAAGTGCCACCGAGGCCGAACCAGAAGGGCAGCAGCATTTGTTTCATTGCTCCACCATCTCGACCCAACACTGCCCCTGGTGGCGAGAGGGAGGAAGGACGTTTAACACAGCACCAGGCTAGATTTAATGTTAAATTTAACTAATTTCTCAGACTGAAATATCAACCCAAACTACCCAAAACCCTGCAGGTACATGCATACCAAAATAAATTTCTGATTTTTAAAAGCAACATAAAAGTAGTAAGACTTTAAATTTCAAAACCAGGCATAAAATGTTCTGAAAAAGCAGTAAACATGCTCCATCCAGAAAAAGAACTTAATGTTTTTCTTATTAATAATTACAAAGTGGACTTATTCTATGGTATATAGACAGGAACAAAATCATTTTGTCAGACCTCGATATCGACCTGTTTCCATGCAGGTCTCTTTACTTTATAATGTCACTAACACTTTATCCAGTATGATGTTTGGCAGGTTTTAAGACTATTCCAAGATCTGGGTGCAGTTTCTAAGCCCATTGAAAAGCAATAAAAAAAATCATTTTTTCACTGTTGTTTAATTTATTGAGGGTATTTTAATATCTATGTTATTGTAAATATGCTTTACTTTATCACAGGATAATCTGGTCTTAAAATCACAATAACATTGTTAATCACGACAATTTACAGGACAACATATCTTCCAACAAAAAGTTACTGTGACAGCCCCACATGGTTGCTGGACATTAAACTGTTTTCTACTGTAACTTCAAGTGAAATATGGACTTTTTGACGTACCAGGCCTGACGACAACTTGTTTGGTGGTTTTTGACACATTCTCAGGAAGAAGTGCCGAAGCCTCCCACTCTTTCACAAGTTTAGAAAGGAGGTCAAAGGGAGTCCATTCACTGTCTTCTGTGTACTCAGCTGTCGTACTGGGCTTGTAACAAGCTGTGGGACACAAAAAGGAAAAAAAGAAATTGATGTCAAGGTTTATATCCATTTTCTTTATATGATTGCATTCTATGGATAATATGTTATTTGGATTGTTAATGCTGTTTTAAAGCCCATTGAGGCAAATGTGAAATAAGTGGTTATATAAATAAAACTGACTTCTCAAGGCTGACTTGCCACAAATTGAATGTAAAGTCTTATATTGAGGCAGAGGCTTACCCACACCAGATACCAGGACCCAGGAGTGAGGAGGACTGGAAGAAGCAGCAATGGCTTGAGCCAAAGTTTTTGTTGTGTCGACACGACTGGAGAACAAATCCTTTTTATAGCTTTCATTCCACCTGAAACCACATATAGAAGCAAACCAGGTGAGAATCCAGGAACCAAAGCAGAGAAAGTGCTTAATTAAGTATCAGTGATATTCATTGTTTTGTACAATTGAAGCCTACAATTTATTATGCCAGAAAAGAGGATTTAATACGTCTGATTTTACATGCCAGAAATATCAGGAAATACTTGTGAATTGGATCACATTCAGCAAACCTGCATGATTTTATGAGCAGCATACTTAAGAACAAGGGTAAAAATAATATAAAAGAAATAGTATAACTTATATATATATAACAGTATATACTTTGTTAGAGGCAGCTGCAGGACATAGTAACGGTAAAAAAGTATGTGATTTAAGTGTTTATTGTTGCTCACCATCGTAGTGGGTTCATTATGTTCTCTCCAGCCAAATTAACAGCGCCTTCACATGGTGGAAGGCCGTGAGACTCTAACTCACCCTGCAGACACACAAAGGGGAAAAAAACATTTCAAATGACTAGAGATTAAGAAACAAGTGCGGTCAGCTGCAATACAGCAAAAAGGGGAAATTGCTGTTCAGAATCAGGATTTTTTCAAATCAGAAATGACCTTGGTTTGACTTAACCTGAAATCATCTTACCCAAGTTATCTTCCCTGGGCCAGGCTGGCGAGATATCAACGTGACTTCATGACCTTTGTCCCTGAGCAGGCGAGTCAGCTCACGCCCCACAAAGCCAGATCCCCCTCCTAAAAGTCATAGAAAAAAAGAGAAATGTTCACAATAAGCAGAGGAAGGTTGTCCTCAGAATCAATCAGATAGCAATTGTAATAAATATAAACAAGAGAAAAGACCGTTTAGATCATGGTTAGACACATCTTACTTATAAAAACACTGATTCTCTGTATTGTATATTATCAGTTTATGGACAGTAGAAGAGTCATGAGAGTCAGAACGGTGCGCATGCGTACTATACATGCTTACAAAACAGGACTTGGACAAAGTTATCTTTATATAACAAATACAAAGTACAGTGGTAGTATTCTGGGTTCAGTCTCAGAGCTTGTCCGCTTCTTCAACTTTAATTTCCTGGACGAATAAAGTGCAAACGCATGTGACTTGGTATTTCAGCCTATGCCTGCCTGCAAAGCTAACGTTAGCTAACAGCTAACTGGTAGCGTTATGTCACATTGACCTTCCCGAAACGACTGTTTAAAAGCTTGTTTCTAATAATTAAAGCACATACCTATTAAGACTCTCATGCTCGTTACGTTAAATTCAAGTTTATTCTTTTCTAGACGTTGCAGCTAGTATATCTCTCTTCTCTCCCAGTCCCACTCAGTGTTGGAAGTGAGTTTCGTTCTTTCGCCTTTAGGACCACTTTGACTTCCGTAGTCAGGCAAAGACGTCATTTTGTAGTTTGTAATTAACCTGTATTTTAAAAGAACAGGTGGGATTAAACCACGGTCTTATTTATACATTTCTTTAGTAGTATTTATTTACTATACATGACGGGTTACTGTATTTAATCATAGTCTAAAGATGTGTAGTATCACAGGGTGCAGATGTAAGAATAATCACAATCTGTTAGTCATCTGTTTAATTTAGTAAATCTATTAAGTTTTATCATTCAGTTTAACTCGTACAATCTACTTCCATAAATTAGGACAAGGCAAGTAGGCAAGGCTCAGATTTTTTACTATAACTATGGTAAAATAAATACTAAATTATTATTATTTTATATCGCTTGTTTTTTAATTGAATTAGTTTACGTTCTTTCTTTGTTTTTATTTAGATTTGGTTATCAATTTAAGTTTAAAATAAAATATTTTCTGTAAAATATTAACGAAAAACGAAAATGCACATGCTGTTTATAATGACTCCTGGTTCTAACATGTATTTTCTTAATGATGCTCTTTTACTGCGCCAGGGCCGGAAGCAGCCGACAGAAGCAAACACGTGGTTTTGATAAAGAGATAAATTGAGCCTTAGCTTCATTAACAGCCTCTCTTCCTTGTTGCGGTGATGAGGAACAGACGTGTCGTGGTGGAGCGGCAGCCTTCATCAAGCTTCATTCCTCACAGACGGTATATATCCACAATTTTTGTCATATCATTTTGTTTATATCGCAGATGCTGTGCTTATGACTCTGCTTGTGGCTGTTTGTTGCGGTTATTTCCGCACAGATTGTCTTTGTTAGCATTGTGGCTTCAGTAGCGCCAAGCTGACCGCATGGTCTCTACCAATGAGCCGCGTAGGTCGTTATCGATTTGTATTGCCAAAAATGATGCTGTCTTTTAATTGAAATGCGTAACTCGAAGCATAATTAAGTCATTGCGATGTTTTAATGTTTGCTGTTTGTAGCTATCCTCTTCATATAAATTTTAAGTTCGTTATTTTTTTTGCATAAGCTGTGCCAAATTGTTTGACTTAAAATAATCGGTTTAACTGGCAAGTACTAAAACTAAGCTACGGCTGAGCATTATACAGTCAAACCTCAATGATGATTTGCAGTCCGTGTTTCACCTGAACCTCATGATTACTCTTATACTGCACTGATGGGTTTGACAATACAGACAAGTAAAGCGTTAAACGTGGTGCAAAGGTGAGACTAACCTCATGTATTCATTTGTTTCAGGGTATAACTTTCTGGCTTGGATTAATCTCTAAAAGGTCAGTGTCATTAATACACACAAGGTATTTAATGTTGAAAGTGTGAAACTTGTTTGTGATTGTACATGTTCTGAATTTGATTATTTTGGTAAATTTTTTATGTGCATCCTTAACCTGTTTTCAGACAAATTAATGCAACAGTAGCATAATATTTAGTATCCAAAGAAACCAGACTTAACACTTTATTTTTTTGTTTTAGGTAATTGGAACACTGCATGGACAGTCCACTGCTGGAACCCCTCAGTTTTATTTTGTGGGGAGGAAAATGACAGCGCGCTTAACTGCTGTTGAGCAGTACATATGATATGCATCGAAATATGTAATGTCTTCATAATATATGCACATGTATAATATCACCTTTACATCAAATAGTCGTGTCACATTAAATGTATGAACTGGTAAATAAAGCAGTTTGATTAACTGTATTGTTGCCTTAATTTCTATGGAGCGGCTATGAATTGAAGTCCAGAGCCTGCATGCAGTTCTGCTTGTCTGCAGAACTGCGTGTTCATATCCCTTCTCCATAAAATAGTTGTCAGCAAATAATTGGTGTGCATCAATGTATATTTCAGTGCTAAACAGTTGGGCTTATATTTAAGTGTCAACCATTAAGAAAGAAGTTATTTTTTTCACAATGTCATCACTCCCAGAGTCTATGCAATACTATATGTAGCAACTATGGTAATTTCTCTTTTCAGGTGTTTTACTGCTACAAATAAAATAAACAATAGATAGTATTTACAGTACTGATATACATGTCAGGCAGTTTATTTTGTGCCTGTACCATTTGACTTCTAGTCACTTATTTCAAAGCAGCCTATTTACATAACAGTTAAATCAGCTTTTAGCTGGTTCTAAAGTTTTTACATATTTTCAGGCATTCCCAGCAAAGCTCATTTCCCATTTCGTAATGGAGGCGTCCCGTTCGTGGAGTCGACATTACTGAGTCCCATCATGTCTTTACTCTTTGTGGTTCCTGAGCTGTCCATAGACGTGCCCTCAAAGAGTCGTGCCATGAAGGCCAAGCCGTTCTGTCTGATGTAGGACTTCCCAGCAAAGGTGTAGAGGACGGGGTTGGCACAACTGCTGATGAAGGCTAAAGCCGAAGTCACTGCTCGACTGGACTTCGTGATGTGATCCAATCTGCAGATAAATGGAACATTTTATAGTTACAGAAAAGAAAATTTAAGTTGGGTAGCATCCTTAGGAGCCAGACTTAAAAACCTATTCATGGATGGAGCACAGCACATAACAGAGGCAAAACAAAATTCTGTCAAACCTTTACACAAAACATCTACAACGAGAGAGAAAATCACTAAAAAGACGAACAACATATCCCGGCAGACATTCAGTATCAGTCCATTGCCATTTTGCCTTAAACCACATTTCTATTAAGATTCTAGGAAAATAATAAAAAATATATCCTTGATTTCAGCAAATATGTGCGAGAAGAAGAGTTTCTTTCTTTTCTCAAATGTGTCATCAGGTAAAACACTTTAGCTACCCCCACAGATCAGGAAGGCTCAGTCCATTACTTTGACATCAGCTGAAGAAGACAAAAATGACTTAATGAACAAGAACACTGATGTTTACGTGCAACATACTGCAAATGTCATCTGAAGTTAGGTTTATTTTAATTTAAGAACCGAGTTACTCACCTTGCTTTGGTGGGAGATGTATCTGAATACCACTCAGCTGCCACCTTGGACAAACAAAAACAGCAGTGTTAATTCAAAAGATCAGATAATCCAAACTCAGAAAAGTGTTTCATGTGAAACCACTGAAACCACTAACACGCCCTGACATACCTGCATCATGTTGATAACATGGTACGGCAGCCAGAAAAGGCCAAACATCACCACAATAGCCAGGATGAGTTTCTCGCTGCGGACCTTCCTGCGGAACCTGGTCTGCCTCAGGCGTTTCAGGATGAGGACGTAGCAGGTTATGATGACCGCGTAGGGAAGAATGAATCCTGCCACCGTCTCAAAGGCGTACTGAAACCTCACCTGCACACAGGATGATTCAAAACAGATGTGCAAGTTTTAATGAGTGCATGTGACTTTTTAGGACGGCAAGACTGAATCGGTCAAAATGAGTCAGAGCAAGAAAAATACACCTAATCTGCTCAATCATAAAAACAAAGACGGAATATAAAGTTACAAGAGTATAAAGTTATTTGTTTATTTTTTATATGATCATGATATCCCTTGTTGTAGTTCCAGGGTTTGATCTAAAGCCATACAAGGAGTTTATAACCAGTCCTGAAGCCTTCATATGACACAAATTAACAAGACCATCACCACTGACTTATTCTTAAAGGGAACCAGTAATGCTCAGCTTTAAGGTCATGTTTGTATTTTGATTTTCTTCTTCAAAATGTTTACATGCATCTTTATTTTCCATAAACACTTAGTTTCATAAACACTTTATGAAAGGATTTTAAAAAATACATTAACCTCATTATTTGACATGCTGTGGTTAAATATTTATACATTTCATTATATGGGGAAATATGGAAAAACATAATGGGTACACTATATTGTCTGCAAAATTAGAAAACACCAATAAGATTGAATAAATAAAGTTACAGTTGATTGTATGTATTTGGGACAAATACGGTAAATCAATTTAAATCTAAAAATCCTAAAGTAGCAAAAGTGACTGTTGGACATAAATTGATCATGGGTGGAGTACTGTATCTGAAGGGCTTTTTGCCAAACAACAGCTCAATAAGTCAAGAAAATGATCAGATGAATGACAGATTATTCCTGATACAGATAATACTCACATGTCTGGGCAGTGTGTGATTGGGCGCACACACCAGTCTTGTTCCATTTTTGTCAGCATCGTCCAATCTCACGTCTCTGAACACCAGCGAGGGGATAGAAATCACCGTCACCAGCAGCCACATGCCTACAATCACCCTCTTCACAATCTTCCTGCTGGCCAGGGTGGACATTCGCCTCGGCAGCACCACGGCCACCAGCCTGTGTACGCTCATCAGCGTGATCAGAAAGATGGAGGCGTACATGTTGGCGTTGCACAGGTAGAACAGGCCTTTACACATGGCGTCACCAAAGATCCACGTCTGCTTGGCTAGGTAGATGATGAAGAAGATGGTGAGGGCCATGAGGAAGCCGTCTGCACACGCCAGGTTCAGGATGAGGAGGGTGGTGACGGAGCGTCGGCGTGTGCGAGCCAGGATGCTCCAGACGATGAAGAGGTTGCCAGGAACCCCCAGGAGGAAGACCAGGCTGAGGATGAGGGCGCCCAAGGCCGTGGAGAAGTCATTGCTCACAACACTTGGGTCCTCTTGGTGAGGTGTGCCAGTGTTATTAAGAGCCAAGAGTGAAGCAGTGATGTTGGGCAAGTTAGAAGGAGTTTTCATCCTGAAAAGGAGAAAAAAAAATGTAATTTCGAGCAGCGATCATCATCAACTGGCAGCCCACAGGCCACAATATAATAACCTAATGAATCCAGAAAATGTGAGGAGAAAACATGCATTCAGGTATTTATCATATTTACAATGACGATTCCATAATCTCTGTTTCTTATCCATCACTCCACAGTGTACTATCTGAGAACATTTTTAGTTAAGTATCTAATTATCATTGTGGATCTCCCATGTTTTTTAAGCATCTCTTGACACTGATAAAGGCCAATATAAAATAACATGTATTTAGTAAGGAAGTGAAATTGAAAAAGTGAAAAAAAATTACAGTCTAATGAGGCTGATTATATTTCCTCTATGTCAGAGTCCAGAGTCTGCTGTGAAAAGTCTGGCCCTTAGACAAATGAATGATGTATTTTGAAGGAAAATAAACGATTGTCTGAATAAATAATCACCCATATGTAAATAATTTCAGGTCAAAACAATGGATAGATCCAGGTATTAAATTCTTGTTCTGGTGGCTTCAAAATAGTTCTGAAACGGAAACCTGATGCCTCATGTTTCGAGTTTCCTCGAAATCTTCAGCAACATGTTTTGGAGCTGTTTTTGTGAAAGTTTGATAAATCTCTTCACTTCACATCTCTCTGATACATCTGCCTGATAGCGACTGTCATTGCATGACTTAAAGGGCACAGGAACAGGCAGTACAATAAACTTCCTCTTGAAGGAAATTGTCTGTTACTCTCAATATTGAGAAAGAGGTAGTAAAAGAGGAAAACAAGGTGATATCATTATAGTATAATTTGGTTCTTTAATGTTCCACTTTACCGACACCAGTTAGGGGCCTGACAGTTGTTTTACTTTTCAAAGACAAAGATAATGATGGTCTGGGGAAAAATAACGCACCATTAATTGAAAATAAACCTCACAAACTATTGTTCACCAGTGGTATACAAGCTGTTACCAGAACTAAAGGATGACTGCCACCCTGACGCAGCCTCTAAAATATTCACATCAGACCATGTAGCCAACAGTGCAGCTCAATAGTAGCAGCATGCTAAAACACGCCAGACATTACTGCGTCAAAGACGAGCAGTATTTCGACACAGTCTTTGATTCACTTTGATTTTTTCCCCCCTTGTCTCGTCTTCCTCTTTCTCACTGTCCTTTAATATAGAAACACTGCATTGCAGAGGTCACACAATGTTGACCTTTAAGGAAAAACATACTTGAAGATGGTTTATCCCAGAATATAATTATAGACTAACAAGCTTGATCTCCACAATACCACATTTTTCTTCGTGAGAACAAGACATCAAGCCTAATTTCCTGATTAAGTCCTAATGTCCGTGCTCTGGTGCTGCTAAGGCAAAACATTTATTTCCCCTGATGGCAAAAATTAGAGTGACCAAGTGAGCAAAATGATGTAAAGCAACAGAGCAGCAGTCTGATTCTATCTCGTGAAGCACTGTTGCTCAGAAAAAGCAAGATTATTATTTATTTTTTTTAACAAAATGTAAAAATAAAAACCTCTGCATATTGTGACCCGGGGTCGCATTGCATGTAAGACATTAATGTTGTGTGGTAATTAACAATTTGCACTCAGGAGAAATAAAAACTATACTAAAAACTAAGGATTAAAAGGTTGAAGCAAGACAATCTGTTAAAAAAAAAAAAAAAACCAAGAGGTCATGTGCTGCAAGGATATGATTTTTGACCAATTCAAGCAATTATATTAGTTCCAAAGCTACAAAACAAAACCTGAACAACTTTAAAATAATTTAAAAATCACCACAACATTGCAGAAAACTCACTTCACCCAGAAACTATATGCCAATAAAGAAATAATGATCTCAGAGTCCAAGGTTCTAATATAATGAGTCATTGTTTGTAATAAATCTGTAAAGTGTAAATAATCGAGTCAGGCAAAGTAAATTATTATTCTAAGAAGGAAATAAGAATGGAAAAGAGGCAGATGTTTGTCCAGTATCAAAGAAATTGTCAATAACAAATCAAGGTTTCCCGCTACGGGTGACTGACCTTTCCAGGACTGGATGTCTCTCTGTGATCAGTGTCAAATTAAATGATCCTGTTGCTCCTCTGTGCTCTGTCCGACAGTGTTTCCCTTGTGTGACAGTGTCTGTAAGCTCTGTCCATAATAAACTGAATCACATCCTGCCCCACAGGCTGCAACATGCTGTGGTAACAGAGGTGTGTCCTCACTTAAAACTCTCACTCTCCCTCCCTCTAACTTCTCTGCTCTACCCTATATCATCTCCATATATGACATATATCCCCCTGTGGAATGTATCTCAAATATCTTTGTTATAACATTTTATGCATTAAGGCATTTTTTAAGTAAACAACCATGCGTTCTTCTTGAAAGCATGTTGTAGTTTCACATAACAAAATGCTAATTTGTGTGTCTTGAGGCACTTTGCACTCTGTGAGTCAAGTGTTGCGTAATCTGAAGAAGCACAGGAGGGTAGGTGATTCAAATTCTTGCTCAAGATCCCTATGTCATAGATGCTGAGCACACAAGCGCAAACATGCAAGCAGATGGCACATGCACACACCACGAAAAATCTGTTACGCACGAGTTCATACAAGTTTCTGACAATGACAGGAATGCCGGTTTCCCGAAGAAAAAGCGGAGAAATAAGAATAAAATCCAGAACCCTTGTTCAGTGACATCATTTCTGACTTTCTTACACCGACTGACTACAGATAAACAGCAAAATTTTGTTTTTCGCTGAGCAACTAAAACTTTAAAGCTAAAGCAAGAAAGAATTGCTATTAAGACTCTTTGAAGTGGTCTGGGCAAATACTTTGTAATACAAATACAAATCTCTTTGAAATTCTAAATTACACTTTTATGAGTTAAACACGTTGAAATTACTCTGGTGGTATAAACAGCAACAAAGAACACTGAAGTCAACAATATCCATAAGACATATGGACCAAAAAAGACACTGGATGTACAATGTAAATAAATGTCTCCCTGTCTTACAGCTGTCACATATTTGTCTTTATGGTTCTATAGGATCCTCAACTTTATATTTTACTGCTCTGATAAGAACCTCTCAAGACTCCGACTCCAACAGGATCTAGCACAGTTGAGTATACAGAATATAATCCAGTTTGGAAATGTAGAAAAAGAGCCTATTATCAATATAAATGTGGAGGTATGTGTTTCATTCACTTGTAAATACATATATATTAGAAATTAGCTAAGAGTAAGACTCGAAAATGTAGGACGGTGAATGGTGATAAAAGAAATTAACAGCAAAGAATAGTCAAAAAAACGGTCACAAAGGTGGTAGAATAAAGTTTGGTCAGCAGTTTGATATGTAATCTGATAAAGTGCCCTTTCATAAAAGAAAATACGTTTTTTTGAAGCTGCCATTTTGGCGGGAAAGTGCAGTAAAATAAAAGGCAACAGTGTTGATTTCAAGCTATCTGAGTTCACTGGCAGTAAAAGTTGAAGGACATAGAAATCAAAGGTTAGTGTCAAGCTAACTTTATTCCTAAAGTTAGGACAAAGCATTCAACAATATGTAACTCTTGTTGTATTGGATTATTCAAAAAGCTATGCGGTGAAATAGGTGCCTTAGCTTGCTAATTTACGGCGAACGCTAGCTTGCTAACAGTTAGCTTATCCTCTCTGGTAGACATAGAGCACTAACATTATCATTTGTCATGTTTAATTGTAATGTTCTAGCTCAAAAAAAGACATTTTATTGGTGTTTCAGCCTCTTGTTGTATCTTGTGGCACAGGTAGTTTTCCTCCAGTGGGCGTGTTTTTCAGGGTATGGAGGATAATTTGCTTCTACCTGTTTAGTTCTTTATAACCACATCTTAATTGATGTTTGGAGTCTGTTTGTGTGTGCATGTGTCACGTTGATAAGCTTTGCATTGAGAGGTAAGATTCAGCAGTTAAACTTTTTTTAAACCTTGCTTCCTGAATATCATTTTAAATATAAACCATCTCAGATGTGGTCAATATAGTAATACAATCCAACAAGAATATTCCTTTGGTAGACATAGATAAAATAATACAAATACATTAAAATAATCAGGGTGGAGCAAATAAATTATTATGATAGTATTTTTAAATCAATGGCACAATTTATACAATTCTTTATCGTGGATTTTTTTAAGCACCTGAGATAGTTACAGTTGATTTTATTAGAGAAAAATAACAATGGAGTAAAACTGTTTATGTACTTGCTCTTCAAAATATAAAGTATATGAATGTATGTAAAGTATATGATTGTAGACATGTTTATATAATGAGGTATAGCAGAAAATGCACTTCGGTTAAAGTTGGTTCAATCAGTCATAAATAATTTCAGTCTGTCTGATTCAGAACATCAGTCAGTCTGTCAGGACTGAAGTTGCAAAATATTTTAAGAGATAACAACTATCTGTGTCCTCAGGCTGTGAAAAGCAGAAGGTGACTGTTGAGGAAATTTACAGCGCTGTGTCTGTAACTATTCTCTCCTTCACCACTTGATGGCATCACCTACACAGGAATCCCTTCGTCTGTTTCTCCTCCTCCTCCTCCTCCCATAAACTTGACACTCAGCAGTTCCTCCTGTGTTGCACTCATCCATCACATTGCAGCGCTCCTTTAAACAATTTATTAGCCATTCAAATCCACAGTTTCACCACCCCCAAAAACTTTCCATTTCGCAGGACGCTCTGTGCCTGAACTCAATGCATACAGTACCTGCATGTAAAATTGAAGTTTTTTTTTCAGCTTTAATAACCAGTTATTGTGGAATCGTAGGGGGTATTACTCACTCGTAAAAATTAAAACAGTCCTTTTTTTTTTACCACTTTGGCAAACCTTCTGTGATTCAGCATGGCCATGTGAAGCCTATTGTTTAGTTAATGGAGACTTATAAAGTCAAAATTAGCGCGATCTGAAAATAACAGGCAGTAAACACTGATATTGCAGATCCTGAAATCAGTTTTTTTTTTTATAAACATGAATGCAAATAGCTAACTTTACAGATAACAATATCTGTGGTAGTCCTTGTAAATATGGTTTTGTTTTCTTTTTTCCTATTTTGTACTTGCAGAAAATAGGTTTTGTTTGTTTTTCACCCATTTCCTGTATTGTTTAATGGCAATAAATCTAACCTGTTTCCTTAAAAATGCATCTTTTTCTCACCATTGTGGCCCTCCATGCAGAGTGAACTGCTATTATTCACATCCGAAAATATTTAAAAATTAGCGTTCACAAACCCCCAAGTTTGAAACCAACAGCCTTTGCTTTTTAAGTGTGGGTAAGAAAAGCTGAACTTTTCCATAACAATGACGTATGCCTGCTAGGACGCAACTGAGAGCTGTTTAACAGTTGAAGTTAAGAAACCAACTTCCCTCCAGCGGAAAAAAAAAACTTGAACCTCGCTCAAATTCTGCCACAACACATTGCGATGTGATCCAGCAAAGCACTGGGTTGGTCAATCAAATACATGCAAGCATGTATTGCTGGTAAATGACCTTGTATCATGAAAGTTGTAGTTCTGTTTACTTTGTGATCGTTTGAATGGATAAAATGATTGTTGCCATAACTTATCAGAGTGGTAATATCCTGTCTCAGGATTCAAAAATGCATTCATTACTTTCCCATATTCTCAAGTGAATGCATGCATAACTGACAAGCTCAGAGGCTAATTTGCAGTTATGCAATAAGCAATAAAAGTGAATTCTAAGATAACACTTCAAAGATATAAAAGTAAGAGTGCTGAAAAAACTATAAGCATTTCATTCTTATAGTTATGAGTTGTAAAAGCCTTTCTGGACTGTAGTTAATCTTTGTGCTTTAATATCATTTGTTTAGTTTTGGGTCTGAACTCTGGTGTAGTGTGGAAACTGGTGGGTTTATTAGTCACAAACTGTGGCAATATGAATACCTGCATAGGAACTGTCAGACATCACAGTGCCCCCTAAAAGTGATGGTGCATAAAACTAATTGGACTCTCTTTTTTTCATCACCATAGACTATAGAAGAAGCGACCCAGAATTCATCTATTGGTTCATGG
>JAOWBC010000115.1:16338665-16348934 GCA_028566105.1 Hypoplectrus providencianus
TTTCAATACCAGCAATCCTTGGCTCTAATCCGAAGGGAATGTTTTTAGCAAAAAGCCAGTTAATGCACGCTTTTTTTTATGCCTTCTTAGAGAGTCACTGACTGAAATGATCAATCATATGAGTATCTTTTGACGCTGTCATTGTCCTTTACAAGCTGAACCATTACTTGAGAGCACTTAACGACTGAGTGGTCTGAGGAGATGGTGTGACTGGGGATGTGACCCTTCAATCAGCTGGAAAAGTCACGCAGAGCTTAGTAGGAATAATGATTTTTGTTGTAAGATGGCAGCTCAAGAAGTTGAAAGAATGTTGTGTGATATTATAATTGCCTTGGTTATGATATATCTGTTTTGTCATTTATCATCAATTCATAGTCTTTTTTATTCATTGTAAAAAAAAAAATGCTCTAGATTAATTTACATTTGGATTAATCCCACAAGAAGCTCCGTTTATTCAGTCGTGTGAAGCGAGATAGACCCCCTCCCCTCACCGTCAGCCCCCTTTGTCCTAATTCTGTCCCTGTCAGTCATACCAATAACCACAGCTAAAGACTAACCAGACCACGTCTTTATCCCATCTCAGCTCTATCTAGTTAACCACTGTTGTTCGTGATATGTGACATGGGATTAGTGTGTCTGTGTGTTTGCATGCACGCAGCGGGGTCAGACGAGTTATTCTGGATCAAAGCTGACAGACAGAGTGAAGGACCCTGGATACTTTTAAACCCACTGAGCTGATTTGTCCTCTTGGCTGCCCACTCTTTAGCCTCATCAGACGGTCCACATTCATCCATGTAGGAAAGTAGCAGCTCTGTCAGCCAGTTGAATAAGCTGCCAGCCAGATTTTATGCAGCCAATTGCTCGATACACCAGCAAGCCCCCGGGCTGGCAGGCGGTCCGCCTGTGATCTAACCAACCCACCATCAGTCATTCAGTCTGTGAGCCGGCTGCATAGGCTGTGGGTTTTTTGTAATGTAGTTAGTCACTGTGTAGTTTTAAGTGTGTCACCAGTTGACCAATGAATTTTCAAGCCAGCAAACCAGTCTGTTCTTTCCGTCACTGGCATCAGAAACTGTTATTCTGCTATGACTGGAGGATTCACACTATATTAATTACATCTCACATTTAATTCCTGGGAAAAGTGGTCTGATAGTCCCTGGCTCACTTGTACAGTGGTCATATGCAACCAAACAAAAATATTATGCTATTCAGGTCATAGCAATGAAATCTATTGCTGGACAACATTTAATGTTAGTAATCAGCAGTGATGGAAATGAGATTCTTTACTCTGAAGAATGACCCCACACAGACTGTTTTATACATTCTTAATATAGTAATAGATTATTTGTATTGATGTATTTATGTAAGCAGCAATTAGACATAGTAATATACTAAGGTTGCTAAAATTTTAACAAGCACAAAATTCTTTATCACTGAGATCACATATGCAAAAGCCAGTTTTAAGCCAGTTAACCTTCCATCAAGCCATGAAAATAATTTTAAATTTAAAATAAAACTTGTGCTGTAGAAACAGTGACTTTCATTGTGTGTCAATGTTTTATTATTATTTCCCAACTTACTTATTTGTGTCTCCTTTCGTCTCTCTGCAGTACATCAATGGTGGAAACCTGGAGCAGCTTCTAGACAGCAACAAACACCTGAGTTGGCCCACCAGGGTGAAACTGGCCTGTGAGATTGCCAGCGGTTTGGCATACTTGCACTCCAAGGGCATATTCCACCGGGACCTCACCTCCAAGGTAAGCTAGACGGCTAATTAGTCGGTAAGAGCAGAAACTGAAGCTGAAAATAGAAGTGCAGGGCTTTTTTATTTTTATAAATGTGTGTGATAACGCACAATGTTTGTAGTCCCAGGTTTGTTTCCCTGATGAATGCAACATTAAACAGGAAAAACATTATTAATTCATAACACATTTTGGGTATATGGATATGTGGATAATAAAAAAGTCTTAATCCATGAGACATTTGTGAGATCTTCGATAAAAATCTCAAATATCTTAATGTCTCAGCAGTTTTATCTCGTAGACCTGTTAACCTCTCTGTAAAGAACACAGTGTGACGGTCAGATGTGTAATAATAAATAATCTGCACCAGGCAGCTTCTAGTTTCCCAGCTTGACCCAGAGCCATGTTGGCTCGGAGCAGGGACAGGCTGCACTCTGCCCTAAACTCATATCTTTCCCCTGTCTAAGCTTATAGAAAAATAAAAAAAATGCACATAGACATTTTACAGAAGTAGAAGTAAAAGCCTGTTATAGTCGACAATGTGGCTGTTGACTCTGAGGGTTAAAATGCATGGTCACAGCCTCTCAGATTACAGTTCCTCAAATTAATACAAAGTCCGTTTGCTTATGACTCATACTTCAGCCATGAAGCTCAGACAGAGCAAAGTATCCTGATTACTTTTATTTGTTCTTTGAAAGCATGTTCTCCTTCCAACTGCAACTTTATCCTGTGTTATAAAGATTACAATTGCTTTACTTGAGTATTTCCATTTCATGTAACTTTATAGCACATATATTCTCCTGTTGATTCCTGTTTTATCTTGTGCAGAGAAAGAGAAAATAATACTTCTGGCTTTATTTTATTTAGGAAGTGGAGGTTTGGCTGATAATTCACACTGCATAATGTTTTTGTTTTTTTTTTCATTTTCCCCTCAATGTCACAACTTCCTCAACTAAACATGTGACAGTAATGATAATGTTTTTTTTTACATTTACAGAACTGCCTCATCAAATGTGATGACAACAGCTACACAGCAGTGGTGGGAGACTTTGGCCTGGCAGAAAAGATCCCCACCAATCTGTAAGGAGTTTTCTACTGATAAGTGCTCTGCAAATATAAGCAGCCCAAGAGCTTTGATAGGAATTATACACAATTTCTACTTGAATCTTAGCCGTTCTGATCAATTGACGTCATCCCCATACCTAATGATGTACTTTAGGCTGGTTTTAATGTCTTATCTGCCCCCTAGTGAACAAAAACTTTACTAGGCTTTATCAGTTTTGCCCCATTTCTAGCTTCCAAATAAAAGTACTTACATGATTTCTCTAATATATTTATTATATGTAACATAATTAAATTGAGTAGTATATCTGTTTATAGTCAGTTTTCTTGCCCTGATTATTATTCACCATTTGGTAGTGCTGAAAGCTATGAGGCAAATATGGACTATGCAATAACCTTTCTTTCAGTTTCTCTTGCTTTTCGTTGTAACTCACGTACCTGTGTCCCCCTCCTCACACCAGACGCGGGGTTATTTATTAACACATGCGTCTGGCACTGACATGAACAGCCGGCGGTGCTGCTCACATTCTCAACTTCAGTGTTTTGATAACAGGAGGGTATTATCAGTGCAGGGTTTTAGATTTTTAATGCAGGAGTGGCACAGTGAAGGAGGGGCAGTGTTTTTTATCTTTGTTTTTTTTTTTGCACATTTAAAGGAACAGCCACAGAAAAATAAAAAAAGAAAATACATGCAGATCAGATGACGTAAAAACCACTACAGGCTTATGCAAAAAACCTGGCCGAGAAGAGATTTTCAGCAAAATTCAACAAAATAAAAAACAGTGTAACTACACTGAACCATAATCTGTGTGTCCTTTTTGTGTGCAGTGCTGAGGTGGAGAAGCTGTCCGTGGTTGGGTCTCCTTTCTGGATGGCTCCTGAGGTGCTGAGAGATGAACCCTATAATGAAAAGGTAAAGTCACCAACACTGACCTCTAACCTTAAGTATTTGGTGTAGACTGAGATGATGTGGAAAATGAACTTGAGTTAGATGAAATTAGATATTTTTTAATTAAACTTAACAAACACGTGGTTAAAATGGATCTTAAAGCAGCAAAGAAGATATAAAATAATGATATTTATATAGATATTTATATTCCAGACGGATCAGGTGTAAGTTAATCAGAGAGTTGCACAAATGTTAAGGTTAATTATCGTTTTTGAAAACAACAACAACCCATTTTATGTTTGCATGTCTTTATGTGTGTGCCTGTTTGTTTTCAGGCTGACGTATTCTCCTACGGTATAATCCTGTGTGAGATCATTGCAAGGGTCCAGGCTGATCCAGACGTCCTTCCCCGCACAGAGGTGACTGCTCATCCACCGCTCACCTGCTCTCCACCCTCTGAACTCATATCACTCCATCTGCCTGTTTGCTTTGTACACAGGCTGATCTGTTGGTTTTCCATAATTCACAACCTGTTAATACTGTTTAACACTCACATGACTTATAAAGACCTTAAACTGAGTGCTTCAGTCTGTTTTTTACATTTCCATAAGATGGGAAATAGATTTTAGTCACCTTTAACACCTGCTACCTTTGTAAATGAATTATTATTACCCATTTTGCCTGCCCAAAAAAGCTTAAAACATAACATCATAATGCATGTAAAAATGCTTAATTTTAAAGGTAAAGGTAGCATAATTATACCTTCTTAAAATAATTGCCCTAGGCCATTATTTTTGGAAGGAGATGATATTCTAGTTTTATCTTTTCTTTTTGCCAAAAACACTAAAGCCGGATATTTCAGAATAAACCAATTAAATTGAATTCCAAAAATACTGTGAGAATACATTGATATTTCACCTGCAGAGAATTTTTTTCTATCACACAGCCTGTTTTATTTAAAATATCAGTGGCCTGAAGGAGCCAAAATGCAAACTTGGCAGTCTGTGGGACCATGTCTGAGGGATTAGTTGGACATGGTTTTGGCAGAAGAGCAGCAGTATGTCAAACATCTAATGAAGCTCCGTCCATCTCTGTCTTTATCCCACTTTCAGAGTCGTAAATACGAATTTCCTGTTTAACTTGAATATATCCAAATATCTCCGTCTCCCTGTCTTCTCTCCCTCATGAGCAGAACTTCGGCCTGGACTATCACACGTTCCAGCACATGGTCGGAGACTGTCCGCCTGACTTCCTCCAGCTGGCCTTCAATTGCTGCAATGTGAGTCCCCCACAGTCCTGTCCAACCAGTCTGTCTTAGTCCTTTTGAAAGGAACATTGTCTTCCAAAATGTAAGCTGGATTTATTGTTGTTGTTTTACATTTTCTGACAGTAATCAAACAAATTAAGTGAGAGGAGAGCTTCAGGAAAAAAAAACAAATCCAAGCATTAAAGAAGTTAAATTGCATCAAAATCACTTTGCTTGCCAAAATCAAATCATTCACACTAGCCACTAAAAAACATTACATTTTGTGATCATTAGTGAAACTGGGAAGCCATGTTTGTTTTTAGTCAGGTGACAAAATTTCAGTTAAATTTTGACAGAGATGCAGGCTGTTTACACAGAGCAGAGAGGAGAGGACAGGAGAGGTTGCAAGTAAAGGTTATGAAAATGTAAATAGCTCAATATGTACAGCATGGGGGCACACATTTAAATTTAATTTTGTTCCTTTTTGTAAGATAAATTATTCCATAAATTCGGGGCACAAAAGGGCATCAAACTATTCTAACAATCTGCCATCTCATGTTTAAGTGCGTTTATACCAACAAGGTGCCTACTGCAAACATTTGTTTAGTTGAGAGAAAAACATTCACAAATGGCTTTTCTTTGGTTGTTTCTTGGGATTTCCTCAGTTTTATTTTTAATTTCTTAACTAACTATTACCGAAATCGAGGGGCAATCTGATTATCTGAATAATCTGATTTAGCTCCCTATCCAGGGGGTCTTCTGTTCGCTAAAAGCTGGAGCACTTACTTGGCTGCTTTTTTTATGTTCTCACACTGATTTGCTGTTAAATTGAGGAACTTTCAAGATGTGAAGAAACATAAAGTAAATCAAACCAAAAAAACATCCTTTTATTCCTCAAGTTTAATTTTCCTCACACTGCTTCATAATCACTTGATCTGGAAATGTGTTTCCCCCCTCTGGAATAATTAAAAAGCACAGAAGATGAGGGCATTAAAGATTTTGGAGCACCCTGCTGGCTGATCCTATATTGGCTCCCTCCATCCCTTCTTATCCTTGTCTGTTGTCTCGCTTTTATCATCCTTTCTTCCCTTATCTTCCATCTTCTTTTACTAGAGCAGCCCACACTCATTTCATTTTCTTAGTAGTCAGTATTACAGTATTTCTAGAATCTTATTTTAACCCCCTTGCCCTCCTGTGTCAGCTGTTTGTCATCATGTTCAGGCACATTTTTGTCCCCCGTCTTGTTTTTCCATCTGTTCTTTTTCTCGCTGAGCAGAAGTCTTTTGCTTTCCTCTTCCTTCAATGTCAGTTCCAGACTTTTCCAGCTTCAGGAGAAAATGTTCCTCTTTATTCACAGGGTACACAGGGTTTTGTTTTGTACCTCTATCTGTTGAAAAGCTGCATTTCTTTCAAAGTAAAGTGCCAATAAGAGCCATAAAACAATCTTCCTTTGTACAATAAACCATTATAACATATTTCCTGCAAACCCAACTTGTAAAGTACAATGCAAATGCTTGTAGAGGCATCAGCTCTGGTCTTGTTTGTTTATGTAAATTATTCTAATCCCGTTTTATTACCACAGTATTATTTATATTAATGTTTAACTATGACATGTAGTACCTCTTTAAATATAGATTTAGCATGCTGGTTTATCTTTTCCCTGATGATAATCTGATGAGTGCTTCCTGCTTCTTCACCATGTAAATATACAAAAATATGAATCTCAACCTTTTCCACATCTCTATTTCTTCCCCCTACAGATGGACCCTAAACTCCGTCCTTCCTTCCCAGACATCGTCAGGCATCTGGAGGAGATTCTTGCACGCCTAAAAGTTGAGGAGATGGAGCATGAGTGTGTCCCTCTCAGCGGGGACAACGACAAGAAGACCATAACCAAAGGTAATTCTGCTTCATTTCTGCTAGTTAGTCAGGAAAAGTAACCTCCTTTGTCTTCCTCTGAAGGTGCCTGTAAAAGTAAGTGATGGACAGGGAAACTATAACTGAAACTAATCGATTTTACACCATTATCCTGGCTCTGCTTGTATTCTTATCTCGTCAATATTTCACGTTATCCTGTCTTTGTTGAGCCTCATACAAACTTCTCTCTCTCTAACTAGAGCCTGTCTAATAAGGGATTTTTAATACAGGTGCTGATTCTGATGCTGGAGTGCAAAAAATATTGCTTATTGATGTGGTGGCTGATATAGTAGTATTTTTTTTTTTTTACTGTTATGAAATACAACCTTTTTTGTAGATTGTACAAGGAAATAAATACATATTTAAATTAATATAGTCAATTGCTATTGCTATTTGAAAAAAAGAATAAAACAATGAACAGCTAATATAATTTCTAAATTATACCAAGCAATATTTTCTTTGTTACATATTGTATAAATATAGTTTTCATAACAGCACATATCTGATACAGATAGGCCTTTGATAATATCGGTCAGCTGATAAAGCTGTCGGCCTCTTCGACGAAAACCAGTTACTCCTGAAAGTATATTGTTTATTCCTTGTTTGTTCAGTCAGGTACAGGACTGCTGTTTACTCTGTCCTCACCCATACACAGCCAGCTTGTTAAAGCCAGATTTAAACTCACTTGTTTAGTCTGACAGTCAGCTTGTCTGAAGAGAAATATCTACATTTCCACTGATATGTTTTGTTTTTCAGTAAGTTATTCAGGAAAATCCTTTCGATAAAAGAAGCAGAGCGCAGAGACCTTCATTGCTGATAATATAAACTTCACTATGACTTAAGAGGAAAACCTATTTTGAGATACTTGATCCATGCAGGCCCAGGTTTCACTTCTAATTTGGTCCAGTGCTCCGCCGCCTACTTGTCTGTGACCATCACAGCGTCGGGAGGCAGTAATGTTTTTGTTTAGACAAGCCAAGCGGCTCCTTTTCCTCAGTGCTGCAGAGTGCGAAGGCGCACGGCACGAATACATGACATCACAGGATGCCGAAGTGATTTATTTCTTACATCTGGTTTTGTGCTGTTAATCTGGATCAAGCTGACAGAATTTATGAAACTCAATCTGGGGCTTGTTGACATAAGAAATATATCTTTTGTAGCCATTATTGTGTGGAAAACATGGCCTGGATCTGAAGGTTCTCCCTGCTCTGCTGCTGTCAGTCGATCTCCTGCTCCCTCTCTGTTTACATGATATCATCAGCATTTCCTCAAAACCAGGATCAACCTCATAGTAGGAAATATTTCTGTTGCATAACGGCTTTTAAGACAAATATTTTGGTAGAGAGGCTTTTTTGGTCCTCATGAGTCACATAAGGAATTCTTTCAGACATTTCCTGGCATGAATGACATAGATGTTAAAAGAGCAACAGTTACTTAGATTTAGGAAGAGGGTAAAAAAAGATGTTCTTGTGGTTATAGCTCATCTATAGGGATAACTGACTTTTGCAAATTAAGAAATAACTAGTTTTGTGCTTTTTTAAAAGTTATTAGTTCGTGCAAACTAAGACTTAACTTTATTTAGGAAATACCGTTTTTTAAATCCATTTGTTATCTTAGTTCTTCTTTTTGTTCTAATATTTTTCCCTGCTATGCTGTCTTCACTCTGACATTATTCAGACCAAACCACACTTCAGAGGATTTTTAAATAAAAAGAAATTTAATCTATTTGAAGCTCAGGAATTCAAGGAACTTACAGTATGTCTCTGCTCTGTAAGAAGGCCGGTAGAGCCACCTAGTGGTTATTTTATCCATTTTACCATCAGCACTGCTGTTAAGCTATGACATCCAACTTTTAAGGTTAACTATCAAATTAACACAAAATATGTCACAAAACCTGACCTTTCTCTTTGTTCCAGGTGAGAAGAACCAGGGCTTTAAGCGACTGAACCCTCTCGGTTTCCAGGATGATAAAATCCCTCCGAAATCCCCACGCCCCCGACGGAACATCTGGCTCAGCCGCAGCCAATCAGACATCTTCTCCTGCAAACCAGGAAGAAAAGTCAATGTCCAGGACCCTTACTACAACCCCACTATCTCTCAGCGAGCCTCTAAAGCTCGTAAGGTCAACCCGTTCACGGCGCGGGAGGACCTGTGTGGGGGCAAGATCAAGTTTTACGATGTGCCCAGTAAGTCTGTGTTCTCGCTGGTGTTTGACCTCCACTCGCCTCCAGGGAGTGTGTTCAGTAACCACCAGTCTGCTCATGGACCCGGGGGACCCCAGCAGGAGACTGCTTACTACTGGCAGCAGCTGCCGGGAAGACAGTGTCACTCCTTACCCGTGTCCCCTCAGCTGCCGCGCTCTGAGGTCTTCCAGCTCGCCGCTGCTGTCGTTAGCTCCAATAATAACGGTTCTGTAACCTGTAACTCCAGCCAGCTCTCCACAACCCTGCCAGGTGAGTCAGCTGAGGCAGTGATCCTCAAAGTAGGGTCTGAGGTCTAATTTAAAGTTTCATCATATAAATTAGATTCTTATCTTATGAAAAGAATCATAGTTCAAGTAATAACTCTGTAATAGCTGATATATTAGGTTCAAATCTAACAAATCTGAAACATTTCTCTCATGTTGGTCTTTCACATAATTTAGTCTATAGTAGTGTGAAAAATAGGCTACATCATATCGATTCAAGGGACATACATAAAGGTATACTCTTTATTTTGTAAGCTTAGAGAACATCTTGTCCGACACAGATGTCCTTTTAGCGTTTTTGATATAAAACTTTAAAATGCACTGTGTATAATTTCCTGCCACCAGGGGCCTCTAAATCAAGACAGTAACAAAAGATGAAGTTTGGAGACATTATTGCAGTCAGTTTCTCCCCCTATGAGGAATCAATCAGTGTTTAGGTTCATTTAAAAATTAGATCCACCTGATCATAATGATGTTTGTGGTTGTTGTTTAATAGCTTTTGGCAGTTGGTGAAAGTAGGAAGCCGTTACAGGAACTTCATCACCAAATGAAATAATATTAATAATCTCTTCCTCTCTTCCCTGTTTCCTTCTTTTCTCTTTTTTCCTCTCAGCAGCTAACTCCAGGTCTGACGCAGGCCTGATGGGAAACGACGCCCGGCAGAAAGCGGCACTGAGCAGCTGGGCGAAGAAATACGTCGTGGTTGAGATCCCACCTTACTGCAGGCAGAGAGGAGGGGAGGAGGAGGAGGAGGAGGACGATGAGGACGAAGAGCTGGAGGGGAGGAGGGAGGACGATGTGTTTGGGGAGAGCTGGTCTCCGATGGTCCCCAGCAGTGACAGAAACAGTGGAGAGGAGATGGACTGCTCCAGCAGCCTGGAGGAGGAGGAGGAACGAGAGAGAGGGACAGACACCTGCCCTATGTAACACACACACACACACACAC
>JAOWBC010000115.1:16556693-16567698 GCA_028566105.1 Hypoplectrus providencianus
AAAAATATATTTAAATAACAAATAAATAAATAAAACAGTACAAGCATCATATCTGAATGACAGTGAACATCATTGTGAGGGTTTTCTTGATGCTGCAGTCATTTTTTTTCTTCTTTGTATCAACACCTTATTAGTCAAAAAACCATCTATTCTTACTCCTCACTTCATTCACTCCATCTGCTCCTCTTTTCCTAAAACGCGCCGCCTTCTGTTCAAGCCTCCTCTGCTCCTTCCTCCCTCTCTGTCCCACGTCACCATTTCTATCCTCCCCGCTCTGCACACCTCCATCCCTGCAGTATCTCACTCCTCTCCTCCAAAGATGAGATCTCCGAGTCTCCCCTTCGTCTTTCTCCCTCCATCTGCTGGCCTCTGAAGAGAAGACGTAGATGAAGGGATGCACTCGTCTTCCTCTCCCCGTCTCTGCTTCTCAACTCTCTGCCTTCCAAAGCGAAGCATCTGCTGTGCATGTTGGACCACTGCAGAGGGGGAGTTTCTCCCTCCCCCCTCCTCCTCCTCCTCCTCCTATTTTCTCCCATTCCCTTTCCTACTCCTCCAATACTCTTCTCAATTGCCTCCAAAGTAGAGGTCAGCCTTTAAGTGTTCTCTCATTGCAGAGAAGAGCCTCACTCTCTGTGTCTCTCCTCTCTGCTGAGGATGAAGCTCCATCTGGAGTAAAGACTCGCTGATCTCTCCATTTGTCCTTCACCATCCCCCTCACTCCTTCTCCTTCACCCCCTCTGTTCTCCAAATTGTCTGTTTCAGAAATGTTGAACTTCTCAGGCTGTATCCGTCTCTCCTCTCACCATCTTTAACTCCATCCCTCCGTCACTTCACTTCTGCTGTTAAGTGTCGTATTTGTGAACGAGCGGGGTCTTTCTCTCTCTCCCTCGCTGCCCTTGTCTCTAATTCCTCCAACTCATCCCGCCCCTCCTTCCTTCCTCCATCTGTACCACTTTCTCCTCATTTCACTCCCAAGTACCAAATCTGTTGTGTGATGTTGGACCACAGAAAAAAAAAAAACATTAGAAAAAGTTGGAGCCAACATTTGAGTTCGTTCGTTTTCTTTAAATACACTTGATTTTAAATATCCTTCCGGGGCGTTTTTTTCATCAAACAGAAAAAAAGGAAATGTCTTTTTATTGCTATCATTGCCAATAATGTCTGTCTTTATAGTCAGACTGGCTGCTGTGCATGCTCCTTTTCACTCCTTAAAATGTTTTGAACCGTGGGTTTGAGCCAACACAGTCAAAAGTTATGATTAGCGCCAACGCACCATATTTATAATTTCAGTCCTTTTTTTACAGTGTCAATTTTTCCACAACACTAACCATTTCCTCACCTTTTTTTTCTCTTTTCAAAATACAGGGTTTGTTGTTGGCCTGCTGAAGCACGGAGTGGGAAGTCTCTCGTTTCAAAATGCCGGTCTGGCTCACCCACCAGTTAGGCCATCAAGTTGCACAAAACTGATAAATGACACTCTTTCTCTGTAAAAATGAGCTGTTTGAATTGGACACATTGACAAACTTGTGCCCATCAGTTTTTGTTTTCGCCCGCTATTTTCATTTGTTGCACATACTGAGTCCTTTCGGCACCTTGCAATTTTAAATGTTGCTTTTGCTTCCTCGGCTTTCTGAGAAATGTCTGCTTGGCTGGTGGCTTTCTTCTCTTGAACAAAGCTTTTGGCCCTGTTAGTACAAAGTAGTGTTGTTAAGGAAAGATGAAAAAGCAACAGCTTATTTATTGCAACGCTGTCGCCTGAAAATGACTAAGAAACGTGTGCATTAGCAAATATATTTTGGAGGAAGCATTTTTATGAACATCGACTTTTTTTTTTTTTTATGTAGCACTTCATGCGGCTTGGGCAGATCAGAAAGCTGTCTGATCGTAAGCATAATTGTATCCAAGAAGCGTTCAAAACACATTTTCAAAAAATGTGTAAATGCGACCGTCTCTCCAAGACGCACGGATAATTTTTACTCTTCCCAAGTGTAACTCTGTCTGTAAGTGCTCTGTGGAAGTAACCTCTACACAGTCTATCCCCAGTGATTATAACAGCAGCTAAAGTGGCACCGAAATAAGCTGTCGTATCTGCTCCGGTGATTCCAATACATACAGTGAGACAGAAGGCGCACCAAGCTGTTGTGACACTTATCTGATCCCTGATTGGTTCAGTCACTTCCTGTGTTCGGCAGCATCGATGAGTGTCAGTCACAGAGGGGTGTAAAGGAAGACTATAAAACTTCTGTCTTACTTGTAGTTCATGAATGCAAATGATTAGCGTTTGTGCTGGTTTCCAGATGGTAATGAACTATCTAGCTGTGTCAATTGCAACCAGAAGTTATTCTCCTTCTGTAGCCTGGGAACACCAAAAAAAGATTGAAATCAGATCCGTGATCTGGTCACCAGGCATGCATGTTTGTGGCGAAGCGCATTGAGTGCAAAAGTTCATGAAAATGCATCTGGATTTATTACAGATGTGACACTTGTAATGACAATTTAAAAGAGTCATAATAAATGCCTTTTAACTGTATCTGCAATCTGTTCACTGCCAATACAAAAAGTGTGAACTGAACACAACAGCAAGGAGTTCAGTCATTGTTTTTAAAGCCGTTTCCTTAAACTGTCGTCCCTGGAAACTGAAGGTTTGGCAATCACACTGAAGCAATTAAAAATAAGGGAAAGTTTATGGTCTGAAGACTTTGTAACCAACTGTTTTTATCGCCATAAAGGCAGAATGAGTGAATCTGGAAAAAGGTTGTGAACCATTAGGCAGCTGGAGTCAGATGTCTTCCTGAAGGAGGTGGTGGAGACCAAAATGGAGCTTAAAAGAAGAATAGTGTACTTAAATTTGACAGTTGGGATGGCTACCTTTGCCTTTGCTAAAAACTGTTTGATGTTATAAAATGTGAGGTTTGTGTTCACAAAGAAATATCATAAGTACAAGCATGTTCCAGTCCTATTGGAAAAAGGTTGATGATACTGGAACTCTGGATCTGGTCCCTCTCGCTCCCTCTGCCTCTCTCCTCACACCCCCATGGCCTTTCCACTGTCTTTGCTCACCTGCACAACCAAGGCTGTTGTTGTTCAACTGGAATTGTGCTGCGGCTTCGTTGCCCGAGCCATTCTGCTTGTTTCCCATTTACAGAAAGAGCCCAGACCGTGTATGTACACAGAACTTTTTTTTTTTCAGCGCCCACACAGAACAGGCAGCTAGTGGACCGTAAAGAGGTATTCTCTGAATTTGGTAAATAAAATGCATTGGATTGGAATCACTGACTCCACCTTTTACCCGACAGGAGAAGATGCCACTATTTTGAAATATATGTGCTTAATACATCCAGGTATCAACCCTACAGCACCACTATTTGAATGAAGGTTACCTACCAAACATTTCTGGCAGAGCAATTTAGGATGTCGGGATGCTTTAGTGACACTTTAATGGTTTTTCTTGTCCCTGCTACCCATATCTTACTCCCTCCCTCTCAAACTAGATCTCCACCCTAAACAACAGAACAGGCCGTTTGTCAATATCACCCATAACGACACATATGAGTGTTTGTTAGATTTTCCCATATGAGCGTTCCACTGCTTGTACATGCACTGTTCACTGGTGCAGTTTCTGTGAATTTATGCTGCAAGATCATTGATCTAAGTTTAGGGCAAAGAACTTCCTGGGTAGGCGTTATAGAAGACAGTTTAAACAGTAAAT
Source organism: Hypoplectrus providencianus (assembly GCA_028566105.1). Lineage (NCBI taxonomy): Eukaryota > Metazoa > Chordata > Actinopteri > Perciformes > Serranidae > Hypoplectrus > Hypoplectrus providencianus. Next base: position 16,560,403 of record JAOWBC010000115.1, read on the forward strand.
AAATGTATGTAAATACTGGGAGAAAAGTAGTTACCGTACAAGGGTGATGCGACTACCGGCAGTTAAACCTGATTCACAAAACTCACAGGAACAATGAAAGTTACATAAAAAAATGTTTACTTGTGTTTTTACACGGCATGTGGACCCGAAGTTCAGAGTTGGCTTTTAAATGATTGCTGGTAAGGAGTTATAAAAGACAGTTTGAACAGTAAATAAATTTACATTAATGCTAGAAGTTAAGTAGTTATGAGGGTGATGTGGCTACCAAAAGATACTTATAAAATGTGAGTGACGTAATGGATGTGATTCACAAACCTTGAGTCACAGAATTTACATTAAAAATGGATTACATTTGTTTTCATATCCCGCCCACCTCCCCTCCCTCCTGCCTCGACATTTAAACTCTGAACTGGCTCCAATCACCACTTTTACGTCAGCAAGATGGTGCCAGAGGACAGTTTGAATCGTAAATATAAGTCGGATTTTGCTGCCTGTAAAAAACGACTAATATTGTCATTTATGTGGGGAGACCATTGTTTCCTCTTACCTCTCTTCTCTCCGAAGTACAGGGTCTGCTGTGCCGTGTTGGACCATTGCAGTGAGGAGTTATCGCTCTCGGGCACCCGGCAGGTCAGCGTCACCGTCCCCCCTACGGACACCGTCTCATCTGAGGCCACTGGCTGCAAAGGGTCGTCGTCTAGGTAACAGAAGAGAGAGAGGTGGGAAAATCATAAGTCTTAGCAACAGAGGGGCACCAGCCACAGAGACACTGCGCTTATATGAAAATACAAGCAAAAATAGTAGCACACACCAACACACAAATCAGATAAACCCACAAAATGCATTACTTTCTTGGCTCTCTCTCTTTCTCTCCATCTCCCCCCGCCCCTCTCTTTCTCCGCTTGTCAGATTATCTATATATCTCTATCTGTCTTTCTGAAAGCAAAGACTCAATGTGCGCACACACACGGACATGCTGTCAGAAGGACAAAAAAAGCAGACAAATGGCTATCTGGTTGTATGTCTGCGAGGCCAATGTAAGAGCGATGAGTCAGTAGCAGCCCTGGCACCAGAGACTGCAGGACCGGAGGGACCGGCGAAGATGAAGAGACCACAGCAGACAGTGGCTCTCGACAGGTCAAAGCAACAACAAGAGCACTGTCTCATAGCTCTAATGGCTCCGTAACCCTCTTTTGTCAATATCTGTGTCAGTTTTTTAACGCCGTGCATATGTATTGGCTGGTAGAGAACAAGCTCAAACGGGACAGGCATTATGGAAATGAGCAGGTCAGAGGGAAAGAGAAAGAGAATACAAATGACCCGGCATAATGAAGGGATTCTAAATGCTGGAGCTGGAGCTGGAACGGCACAAAAAAAAAAAGACTGAACAGTGAACTGGGTGTGTAACAGTATTCAAATTGGCTCAAATTATGGTATTTAACAGCACTCCCTTGATAACGGGTGATGGTGCAGGCTAATTCTGCTCTTTGGATTCAGTGAGGGTGGCGGGCGATTATGTGAATCAGAATAAGGGATGTATACTAAAATATGCAGCCTCGTAATAGTGAGACTTACCAAGCCTGGCCGCTGCGGTGCTTTTCGCCGTATTAAGTTATTGCAGCTTTTGAGAGCGCCCGGCCGTGCTCTGCTTTGCTTTGCGCTCCCCTCCCTCCCTTCCTGCTCACTTTAAAAACGTGCCAGTACTCACTCAACCTAATCTCAAGCAAAACAAAAATATGGCATAATTGACAACAAGACCAAGCCAACTGAGGGAACATCTCCAAAGAAGATATGCCCCAAAGCGGTCTCCTCACCCCTGAAAATATGGCGTGTATAAATAGTTTAATTGGAACCAAATTGTCAAGCGGGAGACAGGTTTATATTCGGCGTGGAGCGTTATCACATCCTTGCACCGGCGGTGGAATTGATTTTTTTTTTCTGCAGGAAGAACATCTGCTTATGTGCGCTTCGGCGGAACTCCCATCAAGACATGAAAGAGGGGGACACGCAAAGAGAGGATGCAGAAGAGGAGGCGAGCAAACTCACTGCATGTAGCATCAAAAACACACATTTGCAGAACATGAGCTGAGAACGGTAGGCAGCAACTTTGGGTATCTTGCTTTGTAATTGTTTTTTTTTTTTTTACAGCCGAAAAGGCCGGTTCAGGATCCCAGAAAACACAAGTTATTAGAAGAGAAGAAAAACTCTTAGGTTTGCCTCTGGGCTGAGAGGATTCAGAGGTCTTAAAGGTACAGCTGCCGTTTGCCTGCAGGATCAAACGGCACTCAGAGACTTCCAGAGCACTTCGTGTCAGAGTAAAGTCGCTCCCTCGCTCTCTGTGGTGTTTTACAGCAGCCCTGACCTTGTGGTTAGTTTATCTAAGTACCATGATGGCTGAGGGCTGAATGTGTGGTCAAGTGCAGCAAGGATTAGTGTCTCCTTTAATAGCGTCTTGGGCTAATTCTTGCGGCTGATCGCAAGAGCTCCTCTCCTTGGCATGAACACTTGGGTAAATTGGATGTCCCAGTGCATCACTCATCAGGCTGACCGCAATCAGCTGCGACAAGTTAGCCTAACTTTTGTCTTATCGTTGCCTGCAGCAGAAAGCCGGCTGTTCTGACTAAGAACTACCTGTGTTTGAGGCTCAGGGTGACAGAGTGTGCTGGTACACTTCAGTGGTCAATTAGTGGCTATTTAACCATGATCAGCTCTCTCGCTCTTTCTCAGGTGTGTGCAGTATCAGGGTTGATAAGGTCTAGACGCAGTATTTTGGGCAGCACCTAAGCCAAATGAATGTAAAATCAATATGGAGAGCATCAAAACGAACCAAATGACTTTTCCCAGATGTAATGTAGTTGGTCCCTGGTGGACTTCTTTAGAAAGTTTTGTCTTTAAGCTTTTTGTTTGTTTATTATCTGCTCTAGCTTTTCCAACTTTCTGTGTACAGATATGGTAATGATTATGGTGCTAAATTAAAAGGAAAAACAATGAATATGCAAATGATTTCCAGCTTGATTTGGGAGGAAAGTGACAGCCCAAACCTCCACCTTCAGTTGCACTTGCAAAATCAATCTGTGCATGTTTTATAAATCAGGATTGACTCGGTGGACGGTGCCTGCCAGCCGGTGGCGATGGACTACACAGGACCTTTAACCTGTGAAACTGACATTTCTGTTCAAACTTCCTTTTAAATATCTTCATGAGGAAAACATTTTTTTCCACATGGCATATCAATATCACACAAAGAATTCTCCAACTGCATTAAATTTGCATAATGTTTACACCAACAGAAATGCAATAAAGTCTTGTGGGCTCCAACTAAGCTTGTCTTTGTAATAAATAATGACCCGTCCAAAGGCCCAGAAGAGCCGAAGAGAATAAATCCCATAAATTTAGTGGCCACAAATGATTATTTGGTCATTTCAAAGTCTTTTATTTTCATTTCGAATTATTGATCTGGGCCACAGAGGGCATAGAGGTTAGATAAGTGGGAAGGTTCTTGGAAGATTACAATTTCGATCCCCTGGACCGGCAGGGTAAATCTAACAGCACTTGTAGCTTGTTCCTTGGGGCCTTCGAGCAAGGCGTTAAATCCCCAAGTACTCCAGTGTGGCTCAGCAGCAGTGGCTTATACAACAAGTTTCTATATCAATTAATGCATGCTAATAAATAAAGGTTAATCTAAATGTTATTGAATAATATGTTTTAATGATGATTAAAAGGCACTTTGCATCTTAAATTTAAAGCTCCGCTAATGCATACAAATCACTCGACATTGTATGAGCAGCAACCTTGTTAGGCCTATCGGTCAAATATTAAGCACAGAGATGTTTTGTTTAATTTATCTGGAGTCCTGTGAGGGAAGAATTTAACTGCATCAGGATAATGTGTAAATCTTTAAGCGATATTTTACATTAACATAAGCATTCATTGTGCGGTCGGGAGGGCGGGGTTAGCAGCAGGCATTAAAGTGGGCCCCAGAGAGACCAGGCCTTTTGAAATACCATGAAAGTTTTTTTTGCGGTGAACAAAATTAATGAGACATCCTAACTGTTTTAAAGGCACACCCAACTCATCCACCGGTCCAAACTGGTTTACACCAGCACCACAGAGGCACTCACCAGTGGCACATGACCTCTTTAAGCCTCAGATACAGATACAGCTGTTCTTCTTACCTTTGAAGCTACTTAAGAGCAAAGTTAAAGGGGGGGAAATGAAGTTCAGCCAGAGTTTAAACGGTTAAGTCAGGCTAAACACCCGAGCTGCAAAAATGAAAAGAGAGACCTATCTATCCTTAGCAGACGTTACGTTAAACACTGTGGCTTGCTCTTCTTTCTTCTCGTCTCGCATCCCCTCTTCCACCCCACCACCCCCCTCAAGCTGTAAGCCCGAGGAAGACACGGGTATTTAAAGCAACACAATTTACACTTCCCCTAGTCGGCAACAAGGTGAGAGAATGCAGGGGTAGACGGCTGACTGGGATATCAAGGGAGGGAGAGAGAGGGAGAGATGGATGGATAAGGGTACGTAGAGGAGGGTGGGTGTTAAAAAAAAAAAAAAATAGAGGCGGGAAAGTGTGTGTGTTGGTAAAAAGAACTGGAGGGAGAGGAGAGGAAGGCAGTGAGACACAGGAAGTGTGAGGAGCTGGAGGGCCCTCATATGATGACAAAGAAGAAGAGGAAATAGGAAAAGTTTTTTTTTGTAGGAAGGCTTATTTGCTTTCTTTTGGAGAGTTAGATGAGACAATCGATATCAGTCTCATGTCTGTGCATTACATACAGAGCAGCAGTCAGGCCGTGTTTAATGTAGCATAGAGGCTGGACGCAGGTGGCAAACAAATAGCCTGTAAAAAGAGAGAAAACACGCCGACCAAGGTAGGGTGGCAGATTACGATTTCTAAACTGAAAGTCGATTGACAAAAGGTTTTTTTCATTTCTATTATTGAAACCAAAAGCAGCTTCAGTGATCCTGATGACTTTGTCCGTCCAAGGTAAAAAAAAAAAAAGAAAGAAAAATTCAAAGATAAGACATTTCAGCCTGCAGCTGCACTTTTCCAGAGACACGTTGTCCACTGCTGGAGCTGGAGAGGACAGGACAACAACAGAACAAAAACATCCTCCTGCTTCCAGGTGGCGTGGCGTCCCTTCCCGTCCCCGCAAGTTATGGAAACAATGAGTTTGTCGCTGACCCAAAAAATATAGTTTGCAGCGTGCGGTTGGGAGCTGTGAACGAGGCGACAAGCTTTTGCCAAGTTCCTGTGTCTCACCGCCACGTAATGATGAGAGGAAAAGCGGTTAGCTCCTGACAGCTTCAGCGCAGGCTCACCTGAGACGGACTGACCTTTATGAGGCTGCTCTCAGTTTAGTGACAAGAAGCTTTTCAAATTTGGCGTTAAAGTGAGAAACATTGCCCCCAAAACAACAGCAGTTATACCACACTTGTAGCCAATGTTTTTATAGATGAGCTGAATATGTGAATTGTCAGGGCATGAAAAGAAAGATCTGCTGATCTATAGGACTAAAGTCTCCACAGTCATCATGACCTTAAAACTGAGAATCTTATCAAATTGTGGATTTGTGGAATAGTGACACCCCTATTAAGTTATCACAAAGGAAGAAAACTAATCAGCACATTGCATCTTGTTTGTTTGTTTGTTTGTTACAAACATAAATGAAAATGTAAAAATGACAAGTTTTGGTTAAAGGTAAAATCATGTGCTGAAGGATATTATTCATTTCATATCCATGAAATGATTGTAGAAATATGATTTATTCCTGACAGGTAAAGTGTATATCTTCTAAAAAAAAACTTTACAAATCCACCTACTCCAAACACATCATAATAAAAATAAAAGCACAATTAACAGAGGATTAAGTCTGAAAGCAAAATTATCCCGACTTTATGGGTTTATCTCCAGTGAAATCAGGTCGAGTAGGTCTCCTTTATTATTTCAGGTATAGTGTTGTGACTCTGATTTACATTTAGACTCTCGCTTATTGTGGTGGGCTCTTTTCAGTTTCTGATGTTTAATCGACCTTATGATTAATTGAGCGAATTAACTAAAGAATAATAAACAACAAAACTGCTCCCAAGTCAGTGCTTTACTCTCCGGTCTGCAGACTTTATACTGGGATGATGTCCCGCACATAAAAACAGCTTTTCTAAAACCAACAAACCTAAATCATTAAAAAGAAATAGTATTGCAAATAGTAATAATTGACTCTAATTACAGTGTGAGGTGTGCTGCCATGTATAATGGCGGTCTGTGGGGAGAGTCCTTTGAAGGAGGCAGGGGATTTTAATTTGTTGCAGTGCCGTGGTTTCCTACCGGGGCGAATTGGCAGCAAGGCTGACTTGCAGCTTCCACATCCAGCTCTCTCAGTGCAGCTATGGAAGAAACAAGCCTCAGCGTCGTCATTACACTGTGGTTGGCAGCTTTTGTGCCATTTTGCCTGGACAGAGACCAAAATCAGGTGTTCATTAACCGTCTCCTGCAGCCTGGACCCGCAGAAGCTGCACCAAAGGGCTGGCAGGATTAATAATAAACCTCCTCAAGACCAACATTTACATTTTTGTTCATGCATCAGCTGAAGATACATGTGTAAATGAGGCAGAGTCACAGGTGTCAGCAGCCTTTCACGCCTGCATCCTGCTGTCCGGCTTGAAGAAATGTTCTTATTCACTCTCGAGAAGAAGGAAACATATGTGTGTTTCCCAAAATAATTCAACTATTCCTTTAATAAAATCAGCCTCTTTCACTCAAAAAAAAAAAGAGTAAACATTGAAATATATTCAAGCCACCTTGGCCATCTCCGTGTTCAACCCCCTCTCTTCCATCCTCCTCCATCTGTCTCCCTCCATCTTCTCCCCCCTCCTCCCCTCCATCTGCCCCGATGTCCTCCTCGGTTTTCCTCCCGTCCTCCCTCACCTCCTCGCCCTTCTGCCGAGCCTCCTCCCACTCCTCCCCCATTCCTGATAATCTCATTTACGTCTTTGCATCTTGAATTCCTTCGTTCCCTCCTTTTTTCGTTCTCCCAGGGAAGATTTACAGTGTTGCTGCTAATTAGCGCGGGCTAATGAACTTTATTTACTGTAATGCAAGTGTGTATGTGTGTATATGTGTGTGTGTGTGTGTGTGTGTGTGCACCTTTTCCACGTAGATAGGGGCTAAGCGTCTATGTGTGTTTGTGTGAGGAGATTATCCGCATGTTGGTGTGTGTTTGTAGGTGTTTGCACGAGTGTAGGAGTACTGTAGTTGCTCTGCAAGGAGGTAATTACGTGTGTGTGTGTGTGTGT
>JAOWBC010000115.1:16579623-16589869 GCA_028566105.1 Hypoplectrus providencianus
CAGAGCTCTGAGAAGAAAGGACTGAAGTCATCTTTCTCTCCCCTCTGTTTCTGCTCCCTCTCTCTCTCTCTCTCTCTGTATCTCTCTATCTGCTCCTCTGCTGTGATCGCACCCTCCCCCTCCCCCATCGCCCCTCTCTGTCTTTCTCTATCTATGCCTCTCTACCTCTCTCTTCCCCTCTGCAGTCGGTGAATTCCCTCGGGTTCGACAGCGGGAGACTATTACACTCACAGACGGATTCGCTCTCCTCCAATTTCTCTCTGTCCTCTTCCTTCCAGCTCTCCCCCTCTTTCATCATCCCCCTCTTCCTCCTCCCTCTCTCCGCTCTCAAGCCTCTCTTCCTTCTTATTCATTCTCTCCATCGGCGTGAATGTGTGTATTTGTGCGTTCTTGTGCACGCACGCACAGGTCTTCCAGCACACCCTCCGCCTCCTCCTCCCCTCCGACTCCCTCCTTCCCTTTCTCTTTCTCCTTCTCCTTTTCTTCAGTCAATATAATTGGCATCGCAGGAGTGCTCCCTGCAGAGTATGCTAAAACAGCAAGCACAAAAACAGAGGGAGAGCAGGGAAGGGAGAGAGATGTGGATAAAGGCAAGAAGACGAAGAGAAAGCAAAAGGGGAGGACAGGAAAGCAGACAGGCTTGGAAGGGAGAAGAAGAACATGGGAGGGAAAAAAGAGAAGGGGACTTAAAAGTGATGGAAAGGGAGGAGGTATAAATATAGAAAATAGAGGGAAGAATATGAAAAGAGAAGAGGGCAGAGAGGAAGAAAAATAGCAGAAAGGTGACTGAGCAAAACAAGAAAGAAAGAGTTGAAAAGTGAGAGGGAAATGAGGAGAAAGTAGGACTGGAAAGAGAGCGAGGGAGAAAAGATAATACGAATGGGATGGGAAAGAAAGACGAAACCAAGATAGCAGAAGGGAAAGGAGAAAAAAAAGCAGGGAGGAAATAGGGTACAAATGCTTCGAAAAAAAATAAGAAACAATGAAAAGGAGACGGAGGCCAAAAATAAAAGAAATTGGGTGAGATATAAAAAGGGGAAAAAGACAAACACAAAGAGAAAGAGAGGGAAATTAAGAGAAGAGTGGAGAAAGGAGGACACGAGCAGAAGCAGGGAAGATAAGACAAAGGGTGACACAGAGAGGAAAATGAGGAAGAAAAACAGAAGAGAAAAGTCTCGAAAATAGCAATCAGCAACCAGAGAAACCAGAGCGCATCCATTCAGAAACCAGCCAGCCACTCAAGGCAAATTCAGCCATATATCTCCTCCTGACTAGACACACAAGTGCCAAACCACATTAGACTGCAAGACAACCATCCTGAAATAACCCAGACCTCAGTCGCAACAGCTCTCTCTCTGTCTCTGCCTCCACAGGCTCTCTGCAGGTCTCACAGAGCAAATCCAATGTTTTTCTAAGTTATAGGCCATAGTCTTAATGTACTCGTGCACATGTTATGCACATTCTTTATGGGATTGAGCAGAGGAGAGCATCCCACTGCTGAGACCTTCCACATTTGTCCTAATTAACCAACATGATGTCAGTAGCAGGAAATGTTCTTGGCAAACTGCACATAAATCAAACCTCAAGTGCAAGAACAGGAGCTAGATGCTGCTGAATGTGCTGCCCAAAGGAAGCGAGCCGCCCGGCCGCCTGCCTGCACGGCGGCCGCTCCTCAGGTCGCAGGAGAGCAAAGATTCCTGACGTTACAATGCAATACCTACATTATCAAACATTACGCCGCCACGTGACTGCCTGCTAATGAGTCCCTCACTAACGAGCTAATGAATCCCCTGCTGCCACGAGGGAGTCGCCCAGATGAAATGTTGCCTTGTGCGGTCTGAGTGTGACACATGTTGAGCTGCAGCTAACCTTTGTTTTCATTATTAGTGATCCATCAGTTATTTTTGATTAGTTGATCACTCATGGAAGAAATTAAATGCTGACAAATGAAGATGAATGCCCATCACAACAACCCGGAGGCGCCCTTAAATTACCTGCTCAGTCCCGGTCTAGATTTCTCCCTCACACACATTAAAAAAAAAAGGGTCCTCATTTGGCATGAACTCGTGTTTACATCGTGCACCTGCAACCTTGTGCCTCTGGTGTCTGAAGGGACAAGGAGCCGAGCGTCGAGGCTTCGGCTGCTTGGGTTGCACCTCATTTGTCAACTGCTTCGGACCAAATAACATCTTCCGAATAAATGTGCAGTACCAGGCAAAAGTTTGGACACACCCCCAAAGGTTTTTCTGTTTTATTATCATTTTTAATATTGTAGATAAAAGCTGAAGATGTCAAAACTATGAAAGTACACAAATGGAATTGTTCGAAAAAGCGTTATGCAAAACTGTTTTATATTTTAGTTTCCTCAAAGCTTTCTCACCTGGAATGGTTTTCAGTTAACAGGTGTGTCTTTATCAAGAGTGAATATGAGGATTTCTTGCCTTTTTGTGTGATTGAGACCATAAAAAATTTCTACTTTAAAGAACCTAAACTATGAAACCTTTTTTGGCTTAACCCTTTTTTGTCTACTACATATTTCCATACGGGTCCTATCATAGTTTTGTTGTCTTCTATCTAAAAGATTTGATAAAAAATTAAGAAAAAAAAACCTTAATGATAAGTTCTGTCCAAATGTTTGACTGGTGGTACTATATAAAGACGTAAATTTACAGAGAGAAAGATGAAAAAAGCAAGTAAATTTTCCAGCTAAAGTAGCTGGAACCAATTGCAGTGAAAAAAAAATCAGGGAATGAGAATTGAGTGGGGAAGAAATACTAATGTTAAAATAGCAAAAAACTCTATTTTTTATGAAAGTATTCAAAAACACTGTTATGGGATGCGTGCACGAATGACCAATAAACTGATCTATTCCTTCAGGTTATCTACATATATATGATACTTTTATGATAAAGCACATATGCCCAGTTCACAGTATGACAATGCGGGATGGATAATGTAACTCGTAGTAGAATATGTGTGGCAGTTGAATGTAAAGTGTGCTGACTCATTGGATGAATGCTGCAGCCATTGGTCATACCTCTCACAACACATTTTCTCTCCTCTGTTACAATCTTTTTTTAAAGGAGCGCCATCGACGTATGCAGGACGATTGTGATTATAAAGTCAGAAGAATACTTCAGTGTTAGGACTCTCATCCTTTGTGGTAAAAAGTCAGTATCCATGAAAGAATTTGCTTTTTTTTAAATCAGCAAATCATGAGATACATGCCGCTAAACTCAGGATCCAGGATTCATGATTCACGGTACTCGAATTATCATCTCTTTGTGTTGTTTTCAATCCGGCAGATTTCCTCCTACATCTAACTTGATGGGACACTGCAGCACAGGGGCCCTCAGAGGCTGACAATCTTCCTGGTAATAGTGTCATTTGTTTACGGTAATTACTTTATTGTCAAAATGTGGCGAGGAATTACAGATCTTACAACGCTACAAATAGAACACTATAAAACTGCCAAAAGCAACTTATTTGTGATTCAGAGCAGCTAATAAAAATTCTGAAATTATGAATGGCCGGTTTAACAAAAACACGAAATTATTTGTTAAGGAACATGAAGTCCAATTTTGTTTACTAAAGCAGAGATGATGAATAAAACATTACACGGCCTATTGTACTGCTCGCCCTGGCCTGCTCAGAAATAATCTAAGAGAAGACATTCAGGACAGAAAAACTTCTCCTGGAGTGGGGAAACATGAAGCCTCTAATACAGACATTTCACACATTTCCAGGTCTTAAATTTCCATTCATTTTCAGGCATTTTATTTTAAAGAGCCGTGGATGCTCTCTGCTGCTCTGTATCTGCTGTTTCTCCTCTGTCTCCCCCTCGCTCTGCGGCTCTCCCTCTCTTTGTGTGTCTCCTCCCCTCCCTACCTCTATCTAATCTTGCTTTCCAAAGCCACGGAGGCTAAAAAAAAAAAGAAGAAGAGGACAGACTCTATTCTATTCAAATCCAAAGCCGGGAGAGCAGACTCAAATCCAACCCAATCGCATTTATAGCCGGGTTCCGCTCCAAATGGTAATTTGTCTTCTGTCTATTGGCTCGGGCGCCGGGACTCCTGTGATTGACACCCTGACTGCTACACCACTGAGGGAGGAGGTGCGGATGGAGGCCATGCTGACATCATGCTGCATGGCATGACTCCCCTTTTTTTCTTGGCATTTATTTTATTTTGAATGCACATTTCTGGTGCTTCAGATTCTTAATCATTTAAAGGTTGTTAGTTGTTGTTTACCTGCTTTGTAGGGATGTAAACCACGTTTCATCATGATATGATTGTTCTTTGATAATGAAAAATAAACATTTATGCTTATATTCAGTGGTGAAATCTAACTTAAGCACTGTACTCAGGTATATGATTGAGGTATTTGTACTTTAATTGCCACATTTATAACTATATGCTTCGATTTTAATACTCTTTTAAAGACAAATATTGTACTTTTTTACCAGCTTAAGTTATTTTTAGTCCAATATTTAACATAAACAGCATGATCAATTGATTGACCACATAAAAGTATATCAAGTAGTAAAAGTTAGAGGTATCTGGACAGCAGTAAAAAAATACAGTATATTTATAAGAATCTGAGTGAAGGGCACTCTGCATAGAAAAATACTCACTTTTGATACTTTAAATAAATTTTGATGCTGATACTTTAGTCTTTAAGTTTTTAATACAGGACTGCGTATGCACAATGAAAATATGTTTTTCTGATTTAATTACTGAGCTTTAATCATTTAAACTGAAATAAACAACAATGCATTATTTACAAACTACAATGTCTTTCTGTGAATTGAAATTTAAAAATGCAGGAATGTCCCTCTGCTTCAATCATATTGGCTTATTGACCATTTAATCCATATATAGATTCAGATCAATCATGCATGGCCCCAGGGCAGCAACGATGGTCCAGACTGAAACATTTAACCACCATTAGGTGGACAAACCTCCATGAAATTTGGACCAATTTTCATGATATCAAAAAATCTAATCAAAAATACTTTATTCATCCCCAAGAGAAACTCCAGTTCAGTAATACTAACTTTTCATGTAGCATCACACAATATTTTGGTTTAAGATGAAATCCCAGCAGATATTAGCACTGAAATGCTTCACCTGCATGTAAAGCATTGGGGCTTTAGCGTTAGCATGCTAACGTTAGCCTGCAGCCTCACAGAGCAGCTAAGTGTGGCTGCACTGTGCCTTTTACTTTTGTTCTGATATTAAAAACCAGAATTCTCCACAAGGCTATGTGTCATAGAAAAAACTCAGATACAAAACTCCTGGTAAATTGAGTTTCCATCACATCAAGTGGTATCTGTAGGATCTTAAGGTCGCCGTCTTGTTACTGTAAATGAAAGGCAGCTCGACTCACATTCCTATTTCAAACACTCAACTAAAGGCTTTTAGAAATTTCAGGTGGCACATCTCAAAAAAACAAACAGAAAGCTCAGTTACCTTGGACATGCTACTTTCAAACAGATATTATTCTATGTATCTGAACTTGAGAGAGTTCTCCCTTGGCAATATTGCCAAAATCTTCTATCCAAAAATAAGCTATTTCTAAAAGATATGTGTCACCATATGGTGTGTAATTAAAGAAATACTATGAAATAACTACATTTTAAATATAGCTTCACTCCCATGTGCACGGCTCAGAACATAAAGTTTCCTCTAAATGACAAAATATTGACATAACACAGTTCAGCTGCTGGCTTTTCTCGACCTTGGGTGACCAAGAAAAATGTATAAGATTAGTTTTATATTATTGTGACAGTATATTTTGTCACATTTCCATCACACCAAGTGCTACATGTAGGAGTTGGATAAATTAAATATAACTTAAATCAATATTTAGCTTCTGCTTTCTGCCCTTGGAAACTTTGGATCATTTAGTACCGATAAGAAAAGCAAACTCACTGCTTGGCCGTGGAGATGTTTGTAACCGAGCTGCAAGTTCAACCACCTTATATTTGACTTTTAGAGAAGGACTATTGTCATTTCAGTGAGCAAAGATGACTATTTTTTAAAAGAAGGGCATCTCCAACTGGCCTCTCCAACGCAAGTCTTGCATAAAATCTGCTGCCTGGCTATATGTCTCTGTGGATAGATCTCTGCACAAACACTGTCATGGTTAGGGATTCCCCCCCGGGCCACCACTGTTCAAAAATGTACGAAGCCATGGCGGCGCTTTGGGAGAAATCATCCGACAAATGGCAGATATTGCATCAGTGTTTTATTTCTTGTTTTTTTAATGGACTTTCTTTTCTGACAGTGAGGACATTTGTGACTTTACTTTGAAAGTGCAGTATAAATAGTTATTCTATCATTCTGTCTGTCACATCTGGCACTCTGAATTATTAATATTTATCATCGTAGTCTTCGAGTGGAGCTTTAAAGGTCCTATTTCTGTCTGTTTTCCCAAAATGAAAGAATAATAAGTATGATGTTTGTCAAGTAAATGCATGTGGATTTTTTACTTCTCCCTACAGTGAGGTGCTTTTCAAACAGAGTACAGCCACTGTAGCTTTGTTAATGGGATATTTGTGTGCGAGTGTGTGAGCGTCTCAGCGTGTGTTTCTCCACACAGGCAGGAGCTAATGTGAATATTAAATTGTGTTTATGAATAGTATTTGTTCAGTTGGCATCCTTCTGTGTGTACAAGTGTCAGTAATTGACCCTGCATACAAAAAATTGCTCTTCTAAATGTTTGACAGTGTCACGCTGATCCAACTTGTTTTTATCAGGTGTTTCTTGATTGAAATTGAAGATGTCAAGCTTGATTCAGGTGGAGATTTCATTTCAAACAGTGCAACACGAGTTGATTGGAGGGAGTTAAGTGATTCATCTCTGACAGTAAATTTGGAAATTTGACAGCGGTAGTTTATTGGGGATGAACCAAATTGAAAGAGTGACAATTCAGCGAGGGACCGCCGTCGCCTCCTGTTGTCGCTCCTTCACGGGGATAGCATGTCCCCTGTAACCACTGCTAGCTGTGTCTACATAAGCCGTGACAGACTTGTATTGTTTGGGGAATATACGCCAGTCAATTTATGACACACTGGCTCCCACTAATCTCAAACTGCCAGTAAAAATGATTGGATTTTTGAAGATGGAATTACTGCGCGTCTTACATGTCGACCATTTAGCTGATGCTCAACAATGGAGCCAAGCACAGTGACGGAGCAGATAGTGTCTCGGCCAAGGACACACTTGCAGGACACATGGTAGCAGTGTGGAGTAAACGTGTTGGGTTTCAGTCACTGTGAGCTGAGCTGATGACTGGGGATCTTCATCTGACTCATGCAAAACGTTACCAAGACAGCGAAGGTTTCACGCCTGCAACCGTTGAATGATTTGCTGATTATTTTTGTTAATTAACTAATTGGTCTGTACAACATTACCCAGACACAAAATTCTGGGACAAAAAAATCCAAAACCTAAACATATTTAGCTTATAATCATATAAGATTAAAAAAAGCAACAAATCTGCATAATTAAGAAGACAACTTTTCATGGCTATTACTCAATATTTAAGCCAGTTGATTAATGTTGTTGGGCTAGTCGATGAATTGACTAAATGTTTCAGCTCTGGAAATAATAAGCCAGTTCAGGTAGAACCATTTAAATCAACACCTTGCATTGAAATAATTGGCCTTAGCTATTAATTGTATATTATTACCCAACTGTAATGAGGAATTAATTGTGTTGTGTTTATGATCAGCCTTCGGGCTTGTGTCTTTATTTAAAATTCATGTATGAAGACTTAAGACTTGATGTTGACTGGTCCTCAGGGACCAAATACTTGGCCTGCCTCCAACAGATTTAATTAACTTTTTGCATCTTTAGCAAATGTCCTAGACTGTTTACTATATAATGAAATAAATACTCTAAAATGCATGTAGGTGATATTATATGATGTCATATATCATCAACACATTAGAAAGTCTCTTGTATATATTTTCTTACATTGTTTCTACTGCAATCAGGAGAAATAGGCGGCCGAACTGTCTGACGGCAATACATTTTATGTTGCAAATTGGAGCGCCTTTATATACGATGATACATACAGTATTTATTCATTAAACCAGACAACGTGCAATTTCATTACAAATATGGTTATTCAGATTTGAATTCATGTCCTTGCCCTTCAAAAAAAATTAAATTGAATTCAAGCTTTCAGATAAATTGATACATTTCCAGCCCTGGCTTATATTGTGTTTTCATATTGAAAAGTTTTCAGTATCGGCTTCTGAAAATGGGACTCAGTCAGCACAACGGGGAGGTCGGTACCACCAGGTTTCCATGGTTTTCCTGTTTGCTCCATCGAGGTGTAACACAATGCTACCAGGAAATGTCAGCACGTAACCATCTCGCCACCGGCAACTGACCCTGTGACGTAAATGACCCTTCCTTTGTCTCTCCGTCCTTTCAAACCGAACCTCAGTAAATTGTACCGGGGGGTTGATGAAACCAGGCCAGCTCTGACTCTTTCTTCCCCTCGAGGGGAAGAACCAGAAAATGTCACAGAACCCTTCAAATAACAACAAAAAGATGCTCTCCCAGGCACACCGCTGAGCGCTGTCACAAAGTCAAGCATGACACCTCCCATGTACAAGTCTATACGCCTCCCTCCCTCCTGCCTGTGAGGATATCAACCTGAAAATAGCTCAGTGGAGCCGAACACTGAGCCACGATAAATAAATCACAATAATATTTAAATATTCATCGTAGAATAAGAGAACAAGAAGGGGGAGGAAAAAAAACAGAAAGGCAGAGGATAAACTCCTTCTTCTTTGCTTCACACATCAAAACAGTTTGCCTTGAGGAAGTTCGACTGCATTATCAAATTCTCCCTTGAAGGGACTCATCAAACATACAGTAGCCTGTGTAAGAGGCTGATAGTCGTCACGCCTCGGGCTGCCCATATGAATGAACAGCAGATAAGGGCATGTAGCTCATTAACTCAATTATATCGTTCACTTGTGCCGTCTGTCGATGCATTACGCAAATGGGACGAATTTGCCGGTAGATATGAAGTCATATTCATTGACACTCAGTCCAAGGGAGAGTGATTGTACTGTAACCCTACAGAGAGGGGGGGGGTTTCCTTTCAGAGGCTGGACCACGTGGGCCGGGCGAGTCTCGCAGCAGGAGCCGTGTCAATAAATCTGTCCTTTTAAAAAAAAACGCCTGTCCGTTTGTTGAAGAGAAGCAGAAACAATCAAAATAGCACTCGACATGCTGCGGCACTCTCAGCGTGAGAGAACAGGAGGTCTGGCATGCACTCCTCAGTCCGGCCCCGCTGTTTGCCTTTGATAACAAAAGTCATAATGACATTCAAGTATTCACCAGGCTGAGAAATGAAGCGGCGACAGAAGGAGAGAAATGGAGATAGAACCGGAGGAAAAAAAAAAAAAAGAGGAGCATGTGTGTGTTTGCAGAGTGTGTGTGTGTGTGTGAGCGCATGTGTAGGCTACCGTACGTGCTAGTACGAGTGTGCACGGGGTTGGATGAGACATAAGTTGGTTGGGAGCCAAGTAGTGCAGTGGAGACAGCAGCGTTCCACCGAAACCCAAGTCTGTTAATAAAGTGTGTGATTAATTCGCGCTGTGTCATTTTCCCATGGTCCCCCCTCCCACCCCTCTACTCCTTCAACGTAGAGGGCTTGAAGAGCCGTTTAATTACTCAGCACTTTACTCGCTAGGAAATTCGCTAAGGAGCATTGCTGGTTGGACACCACCTTATGGGGAAAAAAGCTGTCTGTAAGCAGTTTGGGAAGCGTTACATATCAAATACCTACACCGTGTATATACAGAAGTGGTTTGCTGTGTGGGGAATATATATGAGTCCATTGGCTGGCCCCGCTAAACACACACACACTTAAGCATTCACAGAGATAGCTACGCGGACACGCACACACACACAATTTTTCGCCTGGCAGTCAACAGATTGGCTCACAGGGGTATTTTTGTTTAAATAAAGACTAGAGGGCCTTCAAAGATGTATTTAAATACATTTTCTGTGCATGTTTATGTGTGTGTGTGTGTGCATGCCTTCATGCGTAAATATGTTCATGTGTGTTTTTTTTATTGTGTCAGTGTGTGTGCTCTGGGAATCTCTGCAAATGTGTGTGTGTATACGCAAGTGAGTGCCGAGACGCAGTCAAGAAGTCGCGTTCTCATTGAACAAGTCGCTCGCTTAAGTCTGCTTAAGGAGGGAAGACAGACAGA
>JAOWBC010000115.1:16589969-16600231 GCA_028566105.1 Hypoplectrus providencianus
GAGACGCAGTCAAGAAGTCGCGTTCTCATTGAACAAGTCGCTCGCTTAAGTCTGCTTAAGGAGGGAAGACAGACAGAGTGAGTGTGTGTGTGTGTGTGTGTGTGTGTGTGTGTGTGTGTGTGTGTGTGTGTGCAGGTTTCCTAACAGTCTGCCTGGCAGGGTGAAGGAAAGTGAATCATAACCAACTGTGTGTATTTTTGAGCACCTCACAAAGGTGTGTGTGTGTGTGTGTGTGTGTGTGTGTGTGTGTCAATGTGTGTACTAGATTCTCATGCAGGGATAAGCAGCTTAGGGAAGGAGCATATTCTTTTCTAAGTAAATCTCATTAATTTTAATTAGCTGTATATTTAGCCCGTACACCTGGATTGGGTGTAATTCCGTTTGTATATATAGCGACTAGTGAGCAGAGCAGGTGAAATGACTCAGGTAGCGATTATATTGCCGTTGCCGCCTCACATTTGCATAATGTCCTGTTTTTGATTGCGTCGCGTGCCTAAGGAGGATATCACAGGCAAATATGCATACCCTTCATTTTCCCATTGCATGCTCTGTGTAGCGCGCCATGGCGTCCTTTTAAACGTTCACCTTTTTTCTCTTGTGTGTTTTTTTTCTTCCTCCCTTGCTCCCTACGCTGTTTCTTTTCATTTTCTCTCCGGTTGGTGCACCCCATCATTAGAGTGCGCTCGCTTTCTTTCTTTTTTTTTTTTATCACGACCCCTCCTCCTCCATTTCCCTGTCTGCATGTTATTACTGTATGGATTTCTCTTGTTCACGTGCATGCCTCTGTCTTTCTCCCTCTGTCTCCCGCGCCCTCCCTCCTTTTCCTGGGTAATCAGCTTATCCTATGTGTGTCCAAGCCTCTATGTCTGCGTTCCTCCTCTCTTTGTTTCGGATTCATTCAGCAGGGAGATTAGAGATGCCTATTTGGTGCCTTTGTCTTCAACCGGCGCTGTAGCGCTGAGTTACATCGCACGGCGATGGCCTCGTCGTCAAAAGCCACATCCACTCATCATGTGCTCATCATACCCTGATCAGTGTCAAGGGCCACATCCAGAATAAAAGCCAAGGCTGCAATGTCCACTGGACAGCGCTTGATCTTCAACTTGAGTCACTGTGATTGACTGCTTGATCGATTGGCTGACCCTATCAATGTTTAAAGGAAAGGCGGTTTATTCCCTGCACCGATTGTCTCACAGGAATTCTGTCCATGAGAGTTTATGTACTTTTCCCAAGCACTGGTTCAGTGTGAGTCTCGATAAGACCTCCCTTTCACTGGACGGACACTGATATCCTCACACCAGGGAGAGCTCTAAAGAGAGCACACAGGTGAATTAAAAATGGCTTTATGGTTGTGGTATCAGCGATAAGATCCCCCCTCCAGACACTTTCCACCACCAGCAGAAGTGATGGCATCATCAAAAAGAGGCAATAAACAGGAGCCACCTCTGCTCTTTCATTGGTGGGGCCCCTGCGCTCAGGGGGAACCCCTCAGCTCTCAGACTCCATCCCGCTGTGATGGCCTCATCGTCAAAAGAGGCGCATCAACTCAACATGTCCTCATCAGACCCTGATCAGTGTCGGTGCCCATATGCAGAATGAAAGCCAAGACTGCAGCTGTCCACCGGGCAGCGCTTGATCTTCAACTTGCATCACTGTGATTGACTGCTTCATTGATTAGCTGACATTATTAATGTTTAAATAAAGGCAAGATTTTCCCTGCACCAATTGTATGTAGAAGGAATTCTGTCCATGAGAGTTTCTGTACTTTTCCCAGCACTGCTTCTATGTTGGAGTCTTCATAAGGCTCCCGTTTCACTGAACAGACACTGATATCCTCAGACTCTCCAAAAGGAGCACACAGGTGAATTAAAAATGGCTTTATGGTCATGGTATCAGCGATAAGATCCCCCAAATCATCAAAAAGAGACAACAAACAGGAGAACCCTCTGTTCTTTCATTGGTGGGGCCCCTGTGCTCAGGGGAACCCTCAGCTCTCAGACTCAATCCTGCTGCGACGGCCTGCAGAGCCACATCCACTCCATCATATACTCATCATACCCTGATCAGTGTCAAGGGCCAGATGCAGAATAAAAGCCAAGGCTGCACCTGTCCACTGGGCAGCCAGCGAGTTTGAAGCTTCAGCTTGCATCCCAGTGACTGACTGCGTGATTGATCGTCTGACCTTATTTAATGTTTCAAGGAAGGCGATATATTCCCTGTGCTAACTGTCACTGGCAAACATGGAGCATATCAGTCTTTAAAAGTCCAGAAACACAAGATTAAGCCTATTTTACAAGCTTGTTTTATTGTCCATTCATAAAAGAAACTGCTGTAATAAATGCTGAAATATCAAATTAAAAAAACATAATTTCTTCCTTTTGAGAAAAAACAAGGTGGGAGAAGTTTATTCCTACAGTAGGTCACAGTCTCTGTTTTCACCAGGTACCAGCTGAGAGTGTTCAAACAATGAGAATATTCATTGTTAGGTGTCTACGCTGTGGCATTGATGGAGAAACAATCAGCCTAACACACAAAAGCACTGGGGAAAAAAATAATTGAATGTGACACAAGCAAGAAAGATACCAGCCTATTTACTCCACTCTGCGTTCGTCTGACCTCATTTACACCTTTTATTAAAAATGCAATGTCTGTGTGAATATCGCTGCTAATACAACGAGTAAATGCTCATTAGGATCTGAGAGTTATCAGGTCCTTCAGGCCACCTACAGAGGTGATCAAGCCTCAGCCAGGAGTAAATACAATCCACACAGTGTGTATTCACATCTTGCAAACAGTGCAGAAAAAGTCTAAACTCACTCCAAAAGTTTGCCGCCCGCTCAGCTCCTCCGAAGACACCGACAGCACCACACTCCTTTCCCACCCGTTCTCGCCGCTTTTCCTCTTCTATAGCATTTACAGTAGTTGCAAACTGCAGCAGAAAACCACACGTCATCATTTTTGTTGCCTTCCAGGAAAGACTCATAAAAGACGACCTTTTCCACTTCAATGAAAAGTAAATCCAGGCTCTATAGTATCACGTCTAATGATCCTGCACCCGTCATGCTTGTTCCTGTTGACAATGCAACCCTCCGAACTACTTCCCCGCTTTGCATGGGGCGCGTGACAAATTTGATCCAATTACAATGCAGCCATAACTGATGATGAAAACACACATAATAAATGCCAGGTGGTGCATAAATGTGAGGGACATTTAAATAATTCAGACTGCGTTTTAATAGCAAGTGTATATGGAAGCTATGAGCATTTAAGCACAGTGCTAAAGTGTGATTGGGAGGCATAAGGAGTGCAGCAGTGCAGTGGAACCAGAAATAAACTCCACTGAGAAGCAGCCGTGTTACAGAACAAAGCCTAAATAACACCATCCACAGGTTTTAATGCAAAAACTCCCAACAGCGTCTGAACAAGAAGCATGTTTAATATAAAGGAAAATGTACCGAAAAACAAACTTTCCTTTAGATTTTAAGCCACTCAGCAAAGTGCTATGAGTACAAAACTGAAAATATGATACTATTCAATGGTTTTAACGCAAAACCATGTCTCAGGAGACACAATAAACTTGCATCTGAATCAATTAAAAAACTATTCTATGTATAGAAAAATACACCAAAAGACAATATTCAAAACTGCTTCAATACAATAATTTAGTTTTAGAATAACTTTGTTTCATTTTTTTAAGCTAAATAGCACTTAGTGTTCTGATTCTCAGTACAAAACCTGAATTTTTAATGCTAAAGCTATCTCAGTGCACGATCATTTGCTTTTGAAACAATAAAAACATATTCCATTTATTGGAAAATGCACAAAAAACAATATTCTAGCCTGATTCAGTACAATAATATACTTTTAGAATAACTTTGTTTCAGATTTTAAGCTACAAATAGCACTGTTAGCCATTACAAAGCCCAGATAATGTTAAATCCAAAGGTTTTAATGCTAAAACTATACCATGGAGGCACAATAATCTTGCATCTGAAACAATAAAAACATATTCTATGTATCAGAAAAAACACAGAAAGAAAGTACAATATTGCACTTATAGAATAACTGGGAATAGCAAACTCCAAATCGCACTCAGCGTAATCAGTCTGGCTGTTAATCAGCCAGTCGATGCTAAGAATAAGATCAGAAAACTTTGCTGTGTGTGCCAAGACAGGACACAGCCTCAAGGACGCGGCCTGTCAGTCCGGCTTCTGATTCACTTTGACATTGGATCAGCTGTTAAAGCTGCATGCCAGACTCGCCATCAGACTGTCAGCCAGTTCAGCGCTATCAAACATTATTTCACTGAAACAGCCATCTATAGTTATAACGTAGAGCGGGGAGGAGGAATGGCAGAGTGTGTCAAGTTTGCTGACACAGAAGCTGCATGCTTGCAGCAAAACAGCATGTTCAGAAGAATTTCAAAGGGGAATGCAGTAATAAGTAAACACAGACACGCTGCAACGATTCAAACTCCGGGGATTTATGTCCATGAGAGTTTATACTCACAATACTTCAACCAACACTTGTTGTACATGTGACAGTAGTGTGTTAAAGCTTTGACATCAGCCTCGTCATCCACTGAATGGGCATTGATATCCTCAGCAGAAACCAGACTACAGACACTTCCCAAGAGAGCACACAGGTGAATTAAAATGGCTTTATGGCTGTGGCATCAGCGATAAGATCCACACCCCTAGACACACTGCCTAACTCTCCACCAGCAGCTGGAGTGATGGCATCATCAAAAAGAGGCAATAAACAAGAGCAACCTCTGCTCTTTCATTGGTGGGGCTCATGCGCTCTGGGGGAAACCCTCAGCACTCAGACTCAATCAATACAAACGCTGCGCTTTACAGCCACGCACTCACGTCTTCCGGCACCCCGTCGTAGCTGCAGCTTCACACAGCGCCGCCACGATAGGCCCCAACAAACAGATTCACCTTTCCAGGAAGCCCTCGGTCCGACCAGCCATGCGTCAATGACAGGATGGGTGATTTCCACCCCCGCAGCAATCAATTAAAACACCCGTCGGAAAATTCCGGCAGGTAATGGGAGAAAGGGGTGGTGAGAGCGAGGGACCTGATCAAAGGAAAGCCAGCTGAGTGTGGAGCACAATAATAAGGGCTCTTGTCGCTGGAAATGAAGTGAATTAATTTATTCTAAGGCTGATGTTGTTAGGTTTGTTTAATCGGCGGTGTCTTTGTGAAGTGATGATTTAAATCTGACAGCTCTGCAAACGCTGGACCCCTAATTTTCTCAGCCCTGTGTTGCTGCAGAGCGATGCGCCTCCTAAGAGCACCTGAGAGGAAGCTGAGCGTGTTACCTCTTTGCAAAAATCTCAAGTGCTCTTCTTTCCTTCGGTTTCCAAATGACATTTGGTGTTATTATGATGCTAGCAGGTGAGATTGATCTGTTCTGATTTAATCTCACACTGCCTGAGTGGGGCTGGGTGGATGAGATCTGCCTTAGATTGATGAGGTCTAATGGAGTCTTGTTTGGGTGCTCTTGATGCCTTTAAGATCCAATGATACTGGCGCGCCACTGCATTTTAATTCAGCTTGATTTAGCCACAAATTACTTATCAACACTTGTCCCTTGTTGAGCTGTGAGTTTTCACTTCTTGACGCTTACGCATGTGTAATGTTTCAGCATGTCTGAGGCGCTATATGGAGATAACATGGAGAAACAGCAATGTGCATAATGTGCGATGCAAATCATCCCCAGGGCTCTGGTGCTCATGGTTGGATCTTTGTTGGGAGTTTAATCAATCAGCCACAGCGCCTTAATTAATCGGCATGATGAACAGGAGAAATAATTGGTTTTCTGCCAGATGTGAATCTGTTGCAAACTAATGCCAGCCAATCAGGATCCAATTTATAATCACAAAACTGATCTGGACGACAAAACACTTAAAAGGATCAGAGAGGGGAAAAAAACTCACAAGACAATGGGAGTAATATGGCTTTGGATTTAAGAATTCTGATAGGAGACAGTTGCTTCCGCACATTGTACTGAGGTATTCTGGCAGCCTAATTGGATCTATATTTGTCAAAATCCCCATCAGTCTCATTGATTGAACAGCATAGGATATGCCTTGGAATGTCATTGTCTTTTTTACTTTAAAAACAAACATATTGCTAATTAATTGGCATGGGAAGAATTAATTGGGCTCCTCCCCAGATGTTTCTGAATAAATCTGCAGAAAACTAATGAGGGGTGTCTGGTTTTCTATTCAAGCAGCAGATGTCATTAACTTCAACCTACATTGACAATACCGATCTGCCGCACTCCAATCAGACCAGGTAACCAGTGGATGAAACAAATGAAAAAGCACTGGAGCCAGTAAATAGCCAGGGTCGAGATTGAAAACCACTGGTTTAGCCCAGTGCCAGCAGAGCCAAATGGAAAAATAGCTTAGGCCTCTTATTAATGTCACAGTGGCTAGGCGGTAATTCCCCCAGGCTCTGTGTACCTCGGCTTGTTAATGAGTCACTGCTTATCAGTCAGCCTTGTTAACAGGCAGAGGCCTCCCATCCAAACCGCCTACTGCTATTGTGTGCTAGCCGTACTGTGTATTAGCCAAATGTTCCCCCATCTTGGCACACAGGAAGTCAACAGTAAACAACAGCAGCACACACAGGAAGTGGGCAACGAGCCAGCGAGAAAGAGCTGGTCCAGGGGGGAAGGAGCCCATTTTGTGGCAGGATAAAGTGAACCGCTGGCAGAGTCACACACATGCAGAGCCCTCCCGCCTGTAAATCTTACCACACTAACGATTGGTCCACACTGCTCCCGTCCTTTAATCCTTATTCATTATTGGCCTCAGCTGGAAGCATCGAGCTTCATTCACGAGTTCCGACCAGCAGAACTCAGAGAGGTAAATAAACTATTAGGCATGTTTTCTTGTCACTAACGCAAACATTCTCCCGGGGTCTGGGATCAGGCTGCCATGGAGTTGAGGGCCAGGTGGCTGATGGGAGGCCACAGCGCTCCACAACACACACTGTCTGCTGATTGCTCAGGCTGACGGACCCTCCACACTCCACAGCAGCCCCGAGGTAACTGGGTCAGCGGTACAGAACCAGGGCACAGCCGGCCAATTGCATGCCTAATCTGTGCCCTTCTGAGAGGCACTTTCCATCCGCGGCGCATGGCTGCACATCCAGCTGTGGAAATGGATATGTCAAATGGCGCGCAATTAGTGTCTCCCCGATTCGTTCACTCGCTCTAAGGAAGCCTGGTCACAGATAAATCCAGAAAAAAACAGAGTTAGCGCTGTCCTTTCCCTGACTTTGACATACATTAAATGAAGATGGGTCAGCGGAAGTAGGAGAGTTGGGAGTCCAGAGTTGGGCAGGGATTTAAAGAGGTCGTGACATGCAGCCTGTTGGTTGCTGGATGATAATCAACCCCATAACTCATGGGGAAGCTTTTCTTTCCTCTCTTTCCTTCTTTGAATAATGAAAAGGGACAAACAGACTGGCTGTGGACTCTGAGTGTAGCAGTGCAAGGCAGTCCTGCTCTCTGATGGCTCATCTGCTGTTGCATTGATTTGCTGAGCTAATCGTTTTTCCTCTCTGATACATAACATTGAATTATTTATGCTAAGTAGACCCTTCTGTTCCAGGGCCTCTTAGCATGGAGATCTCCATTATGACGGCATTATCTGACTGCCCACCCCACCCTACTCCATCTTCTACTTAACGGCTCTGCTGCTGTGTCACAACAACACCAATCAGACAGATCGGAGCAGATGTGAGCGATGGACCGGTGCTCTGCAGCTTATACCATTTTCCAACACCACTGTTTGCCACATTGCTCAAATGTGTGGAAACTTGTTTCAAAAGCTGTCAGCATTTTTCTCAGACCGAGACAAACTCTGACTCTTGCTGAAAAATATTAGGTATTAATAAACTAATTAATGTCAAAGTAGCATGATAATTAAAATTAGTATTTTTTTTTTCATTTTTATAAAAGTGGTTATGAATGACTTCCCTGCACTATCATAAGCTTTATAAGTGTGGTTAATATTAGAATTTTATTGTGTTTTTGTAGCAAAAATGAATGGCAAAAACGCCTTTAGACAACCAGTTTGTTTACACCATGCACATTGAAACTGTGTTCAGTCAGCACTACATCCATGTTTCCCTTCTACCCTCAATTGCCCTCTTTGACGTGTTTTCTCATCTCCTAAACACTGTCAGACGTCCAAGGCTTAATTACTCTCCTTGACTGACATGATAATGTAAAACAGCTCTTAGGTGAAACCAAAGCAGGGATTGGTCATGCATGGTCAGGCCTCCCGCTAGGCACACCTTAATCAAATGTGACGTGAGTCTGAATGCAAGCCAAAATCGTTTTCGGACCCAAATAACGAACCGCTGCCTGGGTTTCAATAACGAGCTACACGGTTGGGGTCAGCACTCTGACGAGAGATTGATATTTCATCATCAGCTTCTGAATCTGGAGATTGTTTGCGCATTTCTCATCTTCGGCTGCTTTCAGAGACCTTGACAGGCCTCCATTTGCATTTGTTTAGCAGTGACCTCACCCCGGCTTCTTGGCACAGCCGGATTGTTTCTCACTTTTTACTGCACTGACCACTGTGAGCTCACACTGACAACCCTCCACTCTCCCATATTTCATACACAAACTTGCAGAAACACAAGTATGCATAATTCAACACAAAGTTAAAAAAAAAAAAAAAAAACAGCTGACGTGGATAAACGAAGAGGAAGTACAGTAAATGTGGTGCGTGAGCTCGCATATCTGTGTGCATACACGTGTACACTTTGCATGTGTCCACGCATGTGCATGCAGCGTGCGCTCATGGATGCATTCAGATTTTGCAAAATTGTGTGGGTGTGCACAAGTGAGTGGAAGGGGCCTATGAGAATATATATTGCAAATGCAAATCAGGGAACGTCTGTTAGAAGCCTTCCTGCCTGCAAGATCGTCTTACGCTTCTATGCCAAACACTCTGCGCAATTAAATCCTTACTGTAATGAGAAAATGCCAACAGGATTCTACCTGAGTCAATCAATTTTCTATGGATTGAGGGACAATCATGATGCGTCTCTTCACCGTCAGCTCGATTTGCCCTCTAAAGGTTGAATTACCGGCAGCCAGTCACTTGAGTGTTATGTAATTGGAAAAGCACATTGGACAGTGTATTCCTGTTCACTAGGTGCTCACAACAGGGATGATATCATTACAAAGTGCTTCTCTCATCAAATCCTCTTTTACCATCCGCTCTCAGCCGCGCCCAGCTCATCAAATGTTGAGCTTCAGCCATGACAAGTGTCATGTGTGTTTGTGTGTGTGCTGTTTGCGTCTGTGTGTCAAGTGTGCACACTCCTGTGGTGCTATTTGAGAAAGTACAAAGTGATTACTCCTTATCACCAGGTTGCATGAACCTCTGACACAGATATAGTCCATGCACATGTGAGAAAGAAAGATGCTGAACAAGAAAGGAAGCATGTGTGTGTGTGTGTGCCTGCTTTTATGTGAGTATGTAAGATGTCGTGTAGAGAAAGCTGCAAGAAGACAAAGCCACGGGGCAAGTAAGTAACTCCAGCTTAGACCTGTAGTAGGCATGTGTGCTCGGTCTCCCGCGCCCACGTGCAAGTCACACACATTCCTCAAAAACAACGGCAGAAATTCCACTGGGGGTCCGGGGAGGTGGGAGTGTCCCATGTGCTTATTAACGGCTCTCTGATTCCCTTGTCATAATACAGGAAACAACAAAAAAGCCTCAAGTCAACAGATAAGGGGCACCACCGGAGACAGAAAGAGAGGGTCAGGGGGGTCAGAGGCCCAGGGACAGACACAGAGATACAGCGGATGGGAGGCTGATGGAAACAGAAGGATGCTTACCGTAGATAATGTTGCTGTGAACCGCAGCAGCGAATAGTACTGTCAATAAGCTGACACTCCATAATGCAGAGGGGGCTGATGGGAAGGCCATGGTCGGGCGCGCAGATCCGCCTGTCTCACTGAATCCTCAGGAGGGCAGAGGAGCTCTGGAGTGTCACCTGCAGGGAGAGCAGTGGAGAGATAAGGAAAACAAGCAGGGCAAGCCGACTGGCCACTAATTGCGTCCCCTGCCATTGGTTGGCTGCTGCTGAATAAACGCTTGGCCCACCCGTTGCACACGCGTTGCTCCATGGGTATTCATCGATCTGCTTGTGTCATACCATGGTGAGAGGCGATTGAGATAGAGAAGGGGGGGGGGGGGGGGCGATGGGGGCCAACAGCGG
>JAOWBC010000115.1:16609733-16625746 GCA_028566105.1 Hypoplectrus providencianus
ACTATTTAATACAGATATCAATACAAATAAACATTCAATAAAAATAAATGTAAGTTTGAGTAAAATGTAAAGCTACTACTAGCAATAACATTTAACTCTTTTTTTATTACTTGTTATAGTAGTAAGCAGTGTATTGGTTAATAAATTAGCTAAAAAGTTATTGTCACCTTTTTTGTTGTTAATAAATTCAATACAAAAATCAGCTTTGAAGCAAAAATTGCATTGATTCTACTGTTGTGATGTAACAAATTGATCAATTATTTTAAAAGACAGAAATTATTAATTTATTTGTTGTGTACATTTCATGCAAAATGTCAGCCCAAAGTGCAAAACAAAGAAACAATGCAGTCTAATTGGTCTAAAATGGACATTCAAATAAAAGTAAGATTATACCCCTTAAATCGCTCCCAGAACTGTAGCTCTTGTTTTAATTGTTTTAATGAGCACATTTACCAGTAGAGAAAATTATTGGTTGGTGAACCAGAGAATATTTCTGAAATATAAATACAAAACAAAATCCCCAAAAGTAGATATCAAGAAAATGTAAAATGAATGTAGTGTGCAACAAATACTGATAGCATGGAGACATCAAAAACAATTTGAGATAATTAAAAAATGCATGTTGGTATGACATGATAGTTTAAAGGTAAACTAATATAAAATACACCGCCAAAAGATTAAAAAAAAAAAAAATCAAACAGAATCTTGAGATGAAAAAAAAAAAAAGCATTCAATGAAATTTAGAGAGAAAGCCCCAGTTTTAATATTCAGTGCATCACAGGCAACAATAAAATGGTCTGTGTAACATGGGAAAACATAGAAAGTGATGCAGATGCGCTCTGTCAGTAGAAATAAAAGTGTAAGTACTGAAAAAGGCCACGCACACAAGCAGCCATCTCCTCTCTTACAGACAGCGAACTGGAGGTAAGGTTAATGATGCCCAGAAGCAGCCCTACACAGCTTCCCAGTGGCCCGGCCAGACATTAATGTTGCATAAAGTATAAGAAGAGATCATGTAGGACCAGACCAGACAAGGTTAAGGTTGGTTACATGAGAGTTAAAAACCCTTCTAGCCAATTTGAGGCTAGTTTTG
Organism: Hypoplectrus providencianus; assembly: GCA_028566105.1. NCBI lineage: Eukaryota > Metazoa > Chordata > Actinopteri > Perciformes > Serranidae > Hypoplectrus > Hypoplectrus providencianus. Next base: position 16,610,827 of record JAOWBC010000115.1, read on the forward strand.
ACATGGCTTTTGACTCAATATTTAAAGGTTTCAGAAAAAATAGTCTCTACAAACTGCTAGTTGCAGAATGGAGCAACTTGGGAGGAAAAATACTCGACTGCCTGTCGATATTTTGTTTACGATTTGGATGGTGAGGTAACAAGTATCTAGTGAATAGAAGAAGACATACATAATACATGATGAGATCAGGGAAATCAGAGCCTTACTGATGCCAAGACTGATAGTTTACAGTTTTACATTTGATTTTTCATTTTTGAATTGAAGATTTATTGTCTTTCAATTGAATAATATCAAGATTAAATCATGTATTCTGGTGCACAATTGTATTATTCTTTAGATTACCTCTTTGTTCAATGTGATAAATAAATAAACTGTTCAATAAACTGCGCTTAAGAAAAAGCTTCTCTGCATAATATTGTTGAGAAAATATGTAAATCTCCACTTAGAACCTAAATGAGAAAAAATATATATTAAAAATATATATATAAATGTGGGGGTTTTTTTGCATTGTGAAGGTTGTTGTTTTTTTTTTTAAACTTATATAGCTTTGTTGTTCAACAACTGCAGATAACTCTCCAGTGTAAGACAAATAAATTATTGTAATAAGAGTACTTTGTTTTTGTATATGCATGCATATAATCATAGCTAATGTATAGCTGAAAATGCTATATAAATTATGCACAGTATTTGTCACAACTCCACAGCTTGTCCAAACAAATTTCCCCACCCTGTAGAAGCCAGACTTTTTGCTCTAGGAGGTTTAAATTTTGCCTGGAGGTCACAACATGAGTGAGAAGGTGTGTGTGTTCAACTTCCAAAGTACTTTACATGGTTAAAACAACTCCAGACTTTAATAGCAATAAATCAGATGAATTAATTTTTACAAACTATGTTGAAATAAACCACACAAAGCAATACTTTAAAAAGATATTAAAAGTCATATTTGGTATTATAGTTGCTGATCGATATATAAAAGCAAAAAGATTATGCATTATGATAGATATAAAATAAAATATAACATATATGATACAATATTAGAATAAGAGGAAGCTTTGAAAATGTCAATCCGTCCGTCCGTCCGTCCATCAGTCCATCCATCCATCCATCCAAAAAGACACCTGTTTTAAGAAGTGATTTTAAAGATGTCACTCGGCTAAAAGGGGGCGTGGAAAATTGCAAAAAGCAGCAGAACTAATGAACAGATTCAGGTCTCATGGTCAGAGTCATGGCCGCAGCTCGCAGACTCTTTGGTGAGGCATCATTGCACTCAGGAGAGAGTTCCTCCTCCATTGTTGTGGGTTTGCCCTTCTCCATAAACTGAAGCCACGGCCTCGTTCATAATGCATGAACTGTTTGTTGTAAGAACTTGCATCAATAATCTGAGCAAAGAGTTGCAAACTTTCAAAAGTTCTTATTGATATCCATGATATATATATAAGAAAATATTTTTAAAAAATCATCAGACAAATACTTGGATGTAATGAAAGACCAGCTGCTCTCCTGGAACGACACTGAATCTGTCTGCAGAAGGACAAAACAAAGAATTTGTGTTCTCGCCGTCATAAGTCTTTTGAGGTGGAAAGAAAAATAGTTGTTTTGCTTTGTTTCTTGTGTGATGTGAGTGATTTTCACTGTTTTCAGTCCAAAACTTCAGCCTCCCATAGTGACATGATAAGGCTGGCTAACATTGTCTCAAATATATATTATAACCATCAAATTGGAGATACAAGGATCCAATATTTAGGTTTGACTGAGGCGCTGTTTAATGAACCAATCAATCCTAAAAAAATAAATATGGAGCTAAACTGCAGATCAGATGCACTCTGAATAGACTTCAATATTGTCTTCATTGACTGTAATGTTATTTCAATGTACAAATCGGTCAAAAGTTAAGGATATAAGGAGTCAACAAAAATGTGTTAAACAAACAAGTATATGTTTTATATTTCGATTATTCAAAGTTGCCTTTAACCTTTTACCTTGATGGTCTCAAACCACTGAAGAAGACAAGAAATTCCACAAATTACCTCTTGACAAGAAAACAACAGTAAACTGTAAACCATTCAGAAGTGTGCAAACCTGTCATCAAAACATCGAAGAAACTAAAATCTAAAACATATTCAGTTTTTTACCTTTACCTTTTCTAAGATTTAATCCCATATGTGCTCCATCAACGTTTTCATGTGTTTGTTATTAATCTACGATGCAGAAAAAGAACTGATTGAGAAGTAGTTTCCAAGCTGTTGACTGGTACTGCATGTCTGACTTTTATGTCTCTGCTGATGTTGCAGATGGAGCTGCCGTGATGGAAGAAAAAAATCAGACCAGATTTGACAGTAAAGTCTCGTCATCATCATTTCACTGGTAGGACTTACCGCCACACACCCAGTCTTTAGCCACGCCCCTTTCAGAGCTTGTAGCCCTCACAGTAAAACACCATTGGACCACGGTCTGAGCTGGTTAATGCTGTCTGAGGTGTGCATTATCAGGAATTAACGGTCTCCCCTGAAGTCCATTAATTCCTGATAATGGATGACCTGTGGGGCATTAATGACCATCGAATAACAATAACAAATGATGCTAAGGAATTTACATGGAATCAATTTTATTTGGTGCATTTCACAAGATGAATGACATTCCCATGATACATCACTTAGGTTTTGATTTAAGGCACATAGGTGTTTATTACTGCTGTTCTGCTGGAATTTTTCTGAGAAAATCAAAAAGGCAAAACTCAAAGCACAATCAGAAGCCTATTTTCAGCAGTGTTTTTATGATAATCAGATTTGTGAACTGATCCATGCAATATTACAACAGACACACACAAACACACACACACTTCTACCCTCACAGGCACACACAAACTCACATGTACACACACACACAGACACACAATGCAAACTGACATTTTCTGAATGTTAATAATATGTCTCCTGCTCCACCCAACCTGCAAGAGAGGCAGAGAGAGAGAGAGAGAGAGAGTGTCAGGGACCGAAATGACAGGCGAGCAGTTTTCATAATATCCTTTTGTATCGCTCTATTTGTATTCATCTCGTCGTCTTTGTCTCTGTACATTTCCAAATGAATCCCCTTATAACTCCAAGACTCTGATCAGCAGCCCGTGACACACAGATTAACAGAAATGATTAACTGTCACGATAAATTGTATTTGTCTCCCCGTGTCTTGGCCCTCATCTGCTGCAACGCCGCGGCGCCGAGCAGATTTGGAGCTATTGTAGAGTTGCGCGTATCGCGTGTATGATCTTTGGGGCATATCTCAAGAGTCTTCATCAGCCCGCTTTAATTTCCTTTCTCATCATTCTCTCCTCTTTCTGTTGCTGTCGGACAGGTATAATCTGTTTCCTGTTTCAGGTTTTACACATGTTCGCTCATTGCTGCCTACATGTCAGATGTTTCACACTCTGCTCAACCTCTTTACCTTCAGGCAGAAGAACACACCAGAAACAGCTTTTCATTATTCTATAATCATGTTTTTTCTCTGGCTCCATCAACAAAATTAGAAGTGGCTCATGTTCTCACCCCTCTCTGTTCATTAGTGACATATATTAAAAGGACTCTGGGTGAAATCTAGTGCACATGCAGCCTTTGGTCCAAGAATCACTTTGAATTACATTTCAGTGTTGATGTGTGAGTCCTTGTTTATTTGCTGCGTTTTTATGCTCCATTTATCAAATCGAATTCCTGAGCCAAAAGTGCCAGAGAGCAGTGCATTTACATGCTATTTTGTTAGAAATCAAACCTGGAAGACAAACAGTAATCAGTCAAGTGTTGCAGAGGCTGCAACTCCTAAAGCTGGAGAATTGTTCAGCACTGGTGTGGCTCGCTGGAAGCTGCTTTAGTTAAAGCTAGGGTTAACAATAACTTTAAAATGGAAATGATTACAGTTCCCACTCTATAATACATGTAGAAATGACAATAACCACAATACAAACTGCCAGAAAAACTATGCAAATTGAAAAATTTGCATCATGTACTTTGTCCCAGAAAATAAAATGAAAGAGATTTCAATATGACAGCTGGCAGGAGTGCTGAAAACCTGCGTTTCCAACCCATGTTTTCAGCATTACACCAAAATTAAATCTTACATCTTTTGTCATCAACAATCATCCATAATTGCTACCAACATTGTTCTGCAAAATTACTACCTGTACTTTATCTAAGCTCAGTGTTTTTTTTTAGAGTTTCTTGCGCCCTTTTGACTGACAGACTCCGACCGCATGACACAACCTGTCAAATGCATGCTGGGATCCGTGAGCTGAGTAAAGCTATGGCGACTTTGTCAATCACTGTGTCCTTAAAGGAGTGGACAGTCCTCTCCTACAGTGTGTGTGTATTTTTTTTAACTGTGGGAAGGCTGAGGGAGGTACAGGGGACGGGAGAAAAGGTCTTGATAGAAAGTGGCACATGTGTTTCCAGAGATAGGGGTGTCAATCACTACACCATCACTTGGCTTTTTTTTTTTCAGCTTATTAACAAGACAAAGAAGGTTGAAACCTTTTAATCTTGGTTTCTCTTAATAACTGCTTACCTCCGGGGCTCCTCCTCAGAATGAATTTACGGACCTCATCATAAATGAAGATGAGAAGACTGTATGGGAAGGCACAGAACCACCACAGGGGCCTGAGAGGAAGAAGAGAAAGAGTATAACAGGGGCGGGGATGGATCGAGTCGCAGTGAGTCACACGCAGAGTGCAAATTGTTAAATTCATTGCAGCCATTTTTGAATATTAAGGATAACAACGTGGTGTTTAAGAAGATCACAGACTTCATTTAAAGTCTAGAGTGACAGGCTAATGGCAGACTATTAGGTCTTTAAGAGGTTATTTTTCGGTTCGGTGGAGATATGCATATGCAGAGCGTACTTCAGGGGGTACATGCGCAAGGCAACGTCCATTCCAGGGCAGTAGGAGAGGAATGCAGCCAGAGCGGTCTCAACAAACAGGCCGAAGATCAGGATCCGGTTCCTGTTGAACAGAAAAAAAGGAAAGGAAAAGGTTTAAACTACCCAAAAACTCTCAGAAATCTTTCTAACTTTAACTTTACTGATTTAAAGCCAGGGAAGGCAGTCTTTTGTTAGGTTTTTTGTACGTCATTGGGTAGAAATTCCATTACTTTTCAGCATAATTCAAGTAGTCTGAGAGAAATGTAGACCTCTGTTATTTGGTTGCATCCTGTTTTTAGGCGTCAGAAAATCTAGCCTGTGATCGGTTACTGAGTGGGAAACTACTGCACTTGTACCAACATGATTTCCAACCTAAACAACAGAGTAGACTGTTTGTTAAAAATATGAGCATCTCATGGCTCAAAGACTTCACAGCAGTTCAATGTATTCTGGAGTGAGCCAGAGCCATGAATTACAATTTATAATCTCAAAAGGCTGTATAGGACAACTGCTCGAAAACAAACAGAACAGATTTTGCTGCTATATAACATCAGGATCACAGTCATGATGATTTAAGTTGTGCATTTTTTAAATTTGAGTGTATTTTATTTTGCCATTGCAAGAAAAACGCCCACTTTTCACGACTGTAAAACTCAATCTGCCTCACTTACAAGTTCCATACATGCTTCATCCTCCTCTCCCTCCCTCACTTACTTCATGCCCTGCTGAAACAAGGAGTTCCTCCTGGTCTTGCAGATGATGAGATCGGCCCATTGCACAACAACGATGCTGACGAAGAACGAGGTGTGGCAGGTGAATTCAACGATTTTCCTCTGCTCATAGGTCTGCAAGGTTGGAACAGACATTGTATTTATTTCTGCATGAGCATGGGGATATTCAGAAGGTGTGCTGGTTTGTTTGCCTCCCCGCTCCTTACCCACTGCTGCCCATAGCTGTCCTCCAAGTCGTTCACTTCGCGGTCGTCCCAGTTGATGCGGATTCCCACCAGAGTGTGAGGGAGGAAGCCGTTCTCAACCAAAATTACAAAGTAGGTGAAAAAACCAGCAAGAGCCTGGATCATCCCTGAAACACAAACGTGCAAGGGATTAAAGTCCAAGCATCATTTATACACCTGTTCTCAGTGTTCTCCATAACCGTTACTTAAAAGCTTAATCTTAGCCTGCAGGTTTGTAATTTACTAATAACTTTACTAACACATTTCCAGGAATGAACTATGTAATGGTTTGGGAGTGATAGGGAACACAGACATTCATTTCCTTTTTTCTCAGTCGCTTTATTCAAGTTTTGTTATCTGTGTTGGAGCTGAACTGCATGGTTGTCTATCTAAAATTAAAAACTGAATATTCATCTGAACTTCTTTGTACTGAATAAAATACGTCCTAAATCACAGGCAAAACAAAGAAAATTGGATTCTGAGAGTGCATTTCAGACAAAGTGTTTCACCAATAGACGAAAATTGAAGCCAAATTAATAGTATTGCCCCCTGGTGGCTGGTTGCAGTATAGGTCATAATTCCCGCCCACTCCATGTTAGCAGATTGGACAAAACTACAAAAAAAAAAAAGACATGTGAAATACATTACGTTACTAATAACTAATCAGCCAATCAAATGGCAGCAAGCCAATGCATTTCGTACACATGGTGAAGACACTCTGCTGAAGTTCATATGGAGCATCAGAATAAGAAGAAAGATTATTTAAGTAACTTTGAACGTGGAATGGTTGTTGGTGCCAGAGGGGCTGGTCTGAGTATTTCACAAACTGCTGATTTTCCACATACAACCATCTCTAAAACATCCAGTGAGCAACAGATATTGGGGCCAAAATGCCTTGTTGATGCTGGAGGACAGAGGAGCATGGCTGGACTGGTTCAAGTTGAAAGGCAGCAGCAGAAGATTATCTCTGCATCTCTGAGCACACACCGTGTCCAATCATGAAGCAGATGAAGCACACACTGCCACTTTATTAGGTAATAATAAAGAGGCTAGTGAGCGTATGTGGAATTATTTGGTTTGGTCTAATTAATTACTTGTTGCTATAATACAGAATGAGGTAGAGCCTTATAATCAAACTGTTTTGTGGTCTGATTGGGTTGGGCACAAACTGGCTCCAAATAACATCATCACCGAAAAATGGCAGCGGCCCTACCCAGGAAATCTGGCTTCACTTTTATACATTTGGAGGGAGTGGAGATGTGTCCATCTGTAGTCTACAGTCTGTAGTTGCACCTCATTTGCTCAAACAGACGGTTTACCTGCATTCAACCAAAGCTTAATAATATGTGAAAATGATCAACACTATTTGAACCACAAATGGAAACCAGTTACATAAATCCTGCCCCCTTAAATACAGATTAACATGCAGATATTTGGTTTTAGAGATGACAGTAATGGATGGATAGATGATATAAAAGTACCACTGTATAAATTTGATGCCACTGGATTTTATTTTTACTCATCTGTTGTATCCTGTCACTGTGAGGCAACAGGGGCCATGTTGTGACAGAACAAGGAGGAAAATAACAGGATTCATAGATAATGGGTGTTGTTTGACAAACAATATTTTGACAGCGGCACTAATAATACCAAGGGCCCAATATTTTGTCCCACTTATTTACAGGAGTTACACCAAAATATGACATATAAATTGACCTAGAAAGAGCATATTTTTGACACGCTGGACATTCAGCCTCAGTCCACCTGCTGTTTGCCACTTAATATTTGCTCAACAACAGCACAGGTGATTTTATCTTCCTCCCTCGGCCTGCCACAATGTTGCTTTTTTTTTTTTTTGTAAGTAAATGGTTCCAGACAGCTGAGGGCTGCAATAATAGCCGATAGTGAGTTTTAATTTCATGCTGGAAAATGTGTTTTGTCAGAGTGGGCGTAACGTTTTCAACATGATGGACATCTTATTTTAGAGCTAAAATCTTCACACAGTGTAACAAACCTCCACGAGCACCGATCAGGGATTGAGACGCTGCTTATTAATCATACAGTTCATTATGTTGCTAAATTGAAACCCTGCACCAGGTCAGTGTTTATTTTGATAGGCGTAATTCTCACAGTGATAAGAAAATTGGTTGCATCTGTTTTCAGGATGTTTTTTCTTCTGCTTCTCTTCATTTGTGCTCTCTCATAGTGTTATAGCTCTGCTGTGTCACTCCAGATCAGATCATCAGTTAAATGTTCATTGTTGCAGCCTGAAGGACTTTAGGCTGTAATGTCACAACAGGGTATTGTAAATGTGATTTGATGTGACCTGCAAAAGTTTGGACGCAGTGGTGGCCAGCATGGAAGAAATATGGCAGTTGATGTGAGTTTCCGGCTGTTTTGAACCCGTTCAGCTTTAAATTGTATGTCATCCAATGAAGCCCTGTCATATTTTGACCTATTTAACAGCCTATAAAATTGGGCCAGCCAGTGAGTTTCACTATTCCCAAACCGTATAAAACCAGAGATAAAAAGCATGCATGCAAGTGAAGCTCCAACCAGTGAAACATGACCAAGATTAAGTAGAAAATAGTTGCACTCTCCACTCTCAATTTGCTGTAAATGTCATGACAATTATAAGAAAATTGTGGGACTCTCTCCTGACTCTGGATCTATCTCTGCTTCACTGTACATGGCCAAACATTTACAGAGGCAGTAAGAAATGCCAAGATTTCTGATAAATGTCAATATTTAATGTGTTCATGTCTGTGATGTTTATTATAACCATGACTTTACTACAAGAAGCCTGTCGCAGTGATTCAGCTTTAAGAGGTGTGGTCCAGGGAGGTTACGAGCCACGAGAGGACAAACCTATCTGTCCGTAAGCCATGCTGATGAGGCGTTCATTGACCAGCTTGTCTGTTTTGGGATTCCTCGGCTGCCGTTTCATAATGTCGCTCTCGGCTGTCTCGTAAGCCAACGAGATGGCAGGAACCTGGAGGGGAATGGGGAGGACAGCAAAGAATCAGCTCACTTTATGCAGCCTGTACAATAAATGTTGAGGAATTTGTCTTTGTGGCAACAGTACAAAGGCACGATGACAGCGCCAGACACCCAGTACTCCAGACATATCACCATTAATATAATTCAGCATTCAATCACAGTGTGGAGGAAGAAAAGACAGAAAAAGGGCGAGCAGGGGAAGAGAGAAGCAGTGACAATGACAGAGAGAGGGGTGGAGAGAGGAGACAAGAGGAGAGAGGCTGAGTGAATTTCAAGACATTCATAAAATAGGAGGGTATAAAGGTCTCTGTAATAAAGATCTTATATTGGCTGGTTTTACCAGGTAAGCACCAGAGCAATATGTGTGACTTAGGGCAGGATATCGCTGAGACTTAGGGGGGATTTGAGTTGGGGACTTGGCACTGTGTGGGACTGAACACATGCTCTGCGGTCTACAAATCCAGTTTGTTTTGGTGTTACCCTCCCCTGACCCACAGGTGTTGAGAAAGACAGGGAGAAGGAAGTGGATGCGACGATGCTTGGCAGTGGTATTCTTTATATATATATATAAATATATATATATATATATACACACACCTCTGAGCATGTGTTTGTGTGTGATTGCGTGCAATACACAAATCTGAAGCATTCTTAAGTGTGCCACATCCTGCTTTGATAAACATCTTCTGCAGCCATCCTTTTCCACATGGCAGTGCTTGCTAAAAATAATCATCGCACACTCCAAGTGCTGCTTGTCACAGCTAAATCTCAGCAGAGCCCTCAAGCCTGTTGCCTGGAGTTGAACTAAGCTGTTAACAAGCTGTTAACAACCTCACCAGCAGACATGGGGAAATTTGTAATTTTACTCGTGTACTGTACTATAAACACTTTTCAGGTACTTTATTGAACATTTGAATAGTTTTCCCTTTCCTCTTCAAAGCAGACATCCAGCTGTTCTCTCTCCACCAGCAGTTACTAAATACATGCAAACATGCTACTTTGAAGGGAAGGGTTTTTATATGCAAAACAGCGGCACAAATAAGGTGCTTTTAAACTTCAATCATCTCATCTTTGAAGAGAAATCCAGCCAATAAAGAATGCACTGTCCTTCTGATCTCAGACAGTTAAGTAAATATTTGTGAACATGAACAAATCTGTCCCGCTGCTTCAAAACCGGAAAGGTTCATCTTTGATGCCACCTGAGTAAAATAAGAGGGACTGCTTTATTAACAATGTTAGCGAGCTGCGGCTCTCTACATTTAACCTGAGGAGACTTAAAATGCAGCAGAATATGAGGCCATTATAGTTCACGTACCCCACTGCTTGTTAGATTTTTGCTTTCGGCTCATTGGGATGTATAAAAACCAGTTTCAGCTGCATGCAACTGTCTGGTGGCTGAGAGCAGAAAAATTAAAGTTACAGTAATGAACACAGGCGAACAAGTCCTTTTGAATATATTCATCCTGTGCTTCCTTTCTTTTGCAATGATGGATTACGCCCCTCAGGCGAGCAGCGTGCCAGCAACTCTTTTTGTTGCTGCTGGAAATACAATGGAGAGACTGGCATCTGGAAATGGCAGAGCTGTGAAATGTAAATCTGTATGTGAGCGTCACCCGGTCTTTGTTCTGCTTGAACAAATGGACGTCGGCAGCGAGCCAAAAGCGAATTTCTCCCACCGACAGAAAGAACAAATTGAACCAAACATTTAGTTCTTTTTTACCTTCAGGCTCTCCTATTTGACACCAGCATTAACACCAGTTTCCTTAATGTCACCTTTAGCTCGCCTCCAGCCACGCAACATGCTAGCAATTAGCACCCCTAATATTAAGAAGAATCACTGAAATTAGCCAACAATTAGCTCTGAGCACTGAGGGTGCTTTGAAATATAACCCAATGGATAAAGAGGAATCTAAAACCACATGTTGAGTTGTTTGTTTCTGCGTGAGCTGAATGTGCAGAGAGACGGAGACCAGCGTCCAAAAAAAAACCAAGAAGGAAGAGAAATGTGTTCAACAGCTATTAACTTCATACACTTAAAACGAGATCCATTTTCTGGAAAGTAAGTCGAATAAACTGATAATAAAATGGGACTTTGGTTAGAAGATCCACAGAGGGACCGAGAGACTGAAGAAATGGAGCTGAGATTGAGTTTTCCCCGCTGCTCACCATGTCTGTGCCCAGGTCGATGCAGAGGATGGTGACAGTTCCCAGAGGGAGAGGAACACTCGCCAGGATGAAGAGCAGGAAGGGCGAGATCTCTGGGATGTTACTGGTCAGCGTGTACGCAATGGACTTCTTAAGGTTGTCAAAGATGAGACGACCTACGATCAGAAACACAAGACAGAGAAGGTTATATAGATAGACTGTAAAAGTTGGAATATTGGTTACATACTTTTCCATTTCCATGACTTACTGGAATAAAAAATGACTTTGCCTGCTCCGTCAGCATATCCACATTACTAATGGTTTTTCTCAAACCATATTAGCAAACCCCCCACTTTAATTAAACACCAGTCTCTTGTGGCAAGCCTCAAGTCAAATCTCAAATCTGTCAGAGGAACTTTCAAGTCAAGTCCTTGCGGAGAGAGTAAAGTCAGGTCACAAGTCTTTACAGGAAAAGAGGGCAAAGAAGAGCCGAGTCTGGTGTGGTTGTTCTGCCAGGCTCATTATAATCAAGATGATAACAGAAAGTAGGATTTATTCTTATATCATGCCTAAATCCTGACTTATTCTGTGTTAATTAATCTGCAGGTGCTCCTCCTCTCCTGTACTTGTCGACTATATTAACCAAGCATTGTTGTGCCCCTGATGAAGACACTTGTTAGGTTATTTAGACTCTGAAACATCCACTGAAAATAAAAAATAAAAAGCAAACTGATGAAACTAGAAAGGCAGCATGGGGTCCTTTTTCATCCTGGTTCACCAGATTTTTAATGGCTAGAACAACAGCAGATAAAGCTTGTTAGGGCTTTTTTGGAGCCAGTTGGTGTTTGATCCCTGATTATGGCAGCTTACATGTCAAAATACTCTTGAGCGAGACACTGAACCCTGAAATGCTGCATCATGGGTGTGTGAATGAAGTACTGATGGCGTCAGGTGGCACCGTGGAGACGGTCTCAGCCAGCAAGGCTTGAATATGTGTGTAAACAGGTGAATGAGCGCCATCTGTAGTGTTAGAGCCGTTAGGGGTGGGGCCCTTAAAGCCTCCCAGCTCGGTCTCCATCAGAAGGTCTCACAGTTTGAATTGTGTGACGTATTTAACAGCTGACGGAGACGGAAGACTGACGTCGAAACATGTACAGGTATGAAACAATATCTGTCCAATACTATGTCTAGGATAAACGGACACATAGATGATAATAATGAAGACAAAATGAATACTATACAGCTTCTATATATGTTGTTTGTGCATGTTGTCTGGTTTCCTGCTCTGGTCAAAACTGGTCAGAAGATCATTGGATGAGAAACTAAAGCCCTCTTAGAGCAGGTCCTAAATTACGACTGGATGACCTTTGACCTGCACCTGACCCTCCATATCTGCTTAAAAAAGATATGGAGGGATGTGTGTTGTCCTGGTTAGATGTGATATTATTGGGATCTCATCCCAGGTAAACATGGCACCTTTTTATATATGTAACCAAGTCGTGTCAGCAGAAAATCTTTTCATCATCTTCAAGTCATCAGTAAACTACAACATGTCCTAAATCTGTGACTCAAGTCTCAAGTCTACGTTAAATACTGTGTGAAACCACAATAATACTTATATCATTTCTTATTTCAGGTATTTAGTCAACAATAGTTTCAGACTCTCTAATTACATGACAAAGGAGCTTGCTGGCAGAATGATTTTTAATTGAAAAGTTTTTAAATCTCCTTTTCCTTTTGTTTCTCTGACGCACTTTTTGTATTTCTCCCTCTTCTGTTCTGACACCCCGTCTCTCCCTCTCTCTCTCCCTCTCTCCCCCCTGCACTCACCCTCCTCCACTCCGGTGACGATGGAGGCGAAGTTGTCGTCCAGCAGGATCATGTCAGCCGCCTGCTTGGACACATCAGAGCCAGCGATCCCCATGGCAACGCCGATGTCAGCTTTCTTCAGGGCCGGAGAATCGTTCACGCCGTCGCCCGTCACAGCCACGATTGCCCCCTGCACCCCGCGAGGACCGGCGAACAAAAAGTGTCAAGAAAAGAAAGATAAGTACCGTGATTTAAGCTTTTCTCTCTCTTTTTCGCTTTCTTTCTCCCCTCCCCGCTCGCCCCTTCTGTCTTAATAATGTCTTTTCAAAGCAGCTCTGGGGAGATTAAATGAAAAATGGAATTGAGTTGCAATCATTCAGTCACACAGACTGAGAGTGAGGGAGTCAGGGTGAATTGTAGCATGACCTCAATATGTGGGGATGTGTGCGAGTGCATACGCATCTAATTTCCACCATTCACGCATAAAAGCTGAGCACATATATTAAGGCGAATATATAGGGTTTAAGTTATATACAGAGTTAATCATACAGAAAGACACAAAACACTCAGAAATGCAACTCCAAACACACACACGCACACACAAAACCCTGAATTCATCCATTCAAGCGACTGCACTTACAAACGCCTCACACACACACGGTAAACGGTATTCAGCCTTAAATGGCAGGCAGACACACACACACACACACACACACACACACCTGTATTCAAGCATACCTGCACACTTGGAAATAAACAGACACATTCAAGCATTCAGACGGACTTTATCAGAAACACACACACGCTTACATCCAACCATATAAACACTCACAACGCTATTCAGCTGGACGCTCTCAAAACACACACACACACACACACACACACGCTCACACACACACACACACACTCTCGTGTCCATTGACCTGTCTCTGGCAGCCCTCCACGATGATGAGCTTCTGCTGAGGAGAGGTACGAGCAAACACTATCTCAGTGTGGTTCCTCAGCAGGTCGTCCAGGTACTCGGTGCTCATGTCCTTTAGGTCCGAGCCGTGCACCACGCAGGCCTTAGCATCCCTGGAACACACACACACACACACACACACACACACACACACACACACACAGAAACACAGCGAGGAGTCGAATTATGCAAAAGGGAGCATTGACATTTTCTTGTTTTCTCCTCAAGTCTGTAGATTCTCACACACAAACACACTGGAAGGAAACAGCAGCTCTGTCATGTTTTCTGTCTGAGTTTGGAAGAGTTTGACATTTTTGGAAATCACACTTTTTTTGTATTTTTGTAGCAATGGAAGACCAAATCACTACACACTCTCATTTTCTGGAAATTGAAAATAAAACAGGAGCTTTGCAGCAGAAAGCCGAGAAATCAGGTTGAATCACTTTGTTGAATACTGTTATTGTCATATTTATTATATCACCATGCTCCTACAGTGCCTGACAATCATTGTCATTCATGGGTTTCTCTTTATTTTCGTCATATTTTCTACATTGGGAGTTTATATTAAAGATATCAAAACTATGAAGGAACACATGGAATTATGCAGATTAAAAGAAAAATGTTTTATACTTTTGGATTCTTTAAACACAATCACATTTTTGCATTATAGAAAATATAATAAATATAAAGAAATCCATTGACTAGGAAGGTGTGTTATATAAAGTATATATGTAAACTATGAGTACTGCAATATATATAATTCTGTTCATTCGCTTATCATTGTCACTGTGTAAAGCTTATTTTATTTTTTATGTGAACAGCTTTTGCTTTCCTATTTTAATATTTTCTCTTTCTCCCCTCTTGCTGAATGTCCTGTTACTGGCCTTGTGAGGACAATTTAAGTGTGCAGATGTGAATGAGAATGTGAATATTGTGTTATGACTTTTGAATCAACAGAATTTTGATTATCGGACTTGTAAATCTCCTACAGTTACTTAAATCTACTTTGTATATATCATATGTTGTAATAATGTTTTGTTCACATGGTATCAATTGCATTGAAATGATTCTTCCTGATAATTATCAATTTCATAACATAAAATAACAGCCTTTTTGAATGTATGTATTATGTGTCCAACATGTTTGG
>JAOWBC010000115.1:16625846-16635933 GCA_028566105.1 Hypoplectrus providencianus
AGATTTAACATGTTAATTGGCTTCAGAGTTGCTGCCAGGCAGATGTTGCCACCTTCGGACAGAGCCAGACCACCACACATCCCCTCCCACGTCCTCAAACACACACACACAGTTACACAAAAAGTTTCTCTTAGACGCTTGAGCACACAGCCTAACCCTCTTCTGCCACACACACACACACACACACACACACACACCCACACACACCTGGGGTTAACTTGGCTCAGAGGGATGTTCAGTCGTTCAGCGATGTCCTCAACCGTCTCATTGCCCTCGGAGATGATGCCCACACCTTTAGCGATGGCCTTGGCTGTGATTGGGTGGTCCCCTGTTACCATGATCACCTGACCGCAGATGGAAGGTCCCGTAAATCACAGAGCATTATCACGTTAAACCCCTCTGTATCTCGCCTGTATGTCATGTGTCATAGCATGCGTGAGCTACGGTGGCCTTTAGTGACTATAAATCACCCAAATGTGTTGTGTAGTTACACTGGCAAAGAATGGAGCTATTAGGGGTTAGGAGTTCAAATCTGGCAGTATACGCCAACAGAAATCTTGTTTGGTGTGCTCCCTTGTCACAGGTTATGACAAAACCCATCAAAATTACAGTTTAGGGGCCGGAATAAAAAGAGCAGCATACAGTATGTCCACAGTGTATGTGCTGGAAGTGGAATTTCCCAAAATATCTGCTCATTATCATTCATCAGCCTCCAGTACACCTGCAGCAGTGTTAACAATGTCATATGACTGGTTTCAGGCAGCATATTTTAATTTCCTTTCCACAACTCGTTTCAGTGTTAAGTGCTTTCACTGTGACATTGCAGGCTGCTTCTTGCCCTAAAGGAGCTTTTCTCATACAATATTTTGTAATCATCCAAATTAAAAATAAAACTGACAGGAGTGGACTTGACTGCAAAACCTCTCCTCTCATCTGTCACATGGACAGAGTGGCAACAATAGCACATATTTAAAATGGGGTGTTATTCTTACATTTCTGTCTGGGATACTTTTGAAAACCCTTTTTTTCCTATTTCAGCGACTGAAAATGTAATAACCCTACACTAAAAGGAAAAGTGCTATCTGTTTTTCCGGGAAAGGATATGTGGAATATATCAAATGAGGACAATGTGCCAATCGTTTGGTTTTACGCCATAACTGCATCTCCATAAACTGCAAGGAAAAGGGTATTTTGAGCTTCCATTATATCTTATTTGAACCTCCTATGAAAAGTGAAGGAATAATGAGTCATATTGAGTACATTGAAAATCCCCAGCGCCGTCATAGTCTCCAGCAGGACACACACACAAGCTGAATGAAGGTGCAATAAAGACAGAGCGCTATATAATGCACTAAAGCCTTTGGACTGATGCCGTGGACTGAGGATGGGCATTTGGCTGAAACGGTAGTACAACATCCAATAAAAAGTAATTAAGGCAACAGAGCCATGCGCTCAAGTTTCCTCCTGGGCTCAGCTATGATGGATTTAGGGTATGTGTGTGTTTAAATGTCCTCTCTCAGCTCAATCAGACAATACACCCACAACACTTAATATCTGACAGTATTGTTCAGTTATATGAAGCTTTCTGACCCATAAACCGTATAAAACAAGCAGACTTTGCTATGATAACGTCACCAAATGTGTCACTACTATTATGTAACATAATTCTGTATTGAACAGGACTTGAAACCTATCATAGAGTTTTGATTATAAATTCGTCAGAAAAAAATGTTTCCTTCTTCTAAGGGAATAAAGCTACTTAGAAGAAGGCTCATTTTCTCATAGACTTCTATACAGTCGGACCCTAACCAGTAGAGTCGCCCCCTGCTGGTCATTAGACACAGAGTATGGTTGAAACACCATTTCAGAGGTAGTGAATTGTATCATCTGCATAGAATAAAACTTTACCAGTCATATCAACCACTTTAAACCTAAGTTAAGTTTTGAGTTACGATGTTTAACTATTTTTAGAAATTATGATCCCATATCTATGTATTTAATTTTTAATGTCAGCCCACATTTCCAACTACAAATTTATGAAAACAGACAATCTTTCAATCCCATTCAGATTTTTGACAGGTCAAAAAAGACGACTCAGATTTAGGGCTAACACCATAACGCATCATTCAAAAAGAGCTGACAACTAAAAGTCTCAGAAAACTTTGTGATCTTAACATTTTATCAGGTATGTGATCAGATTTGTAGCCTTTTTTTCAAAACATAAACTCATCAACCAGTTCCTTCCCTAAAGCAAAAACCCTGCATCCAGTTTGTTTGTTAAGCCAATTACAGTGTGTCTTTCTAAAACGTTTTATCAAAGGAAGCATGTTAACTTCTGCACCTGAAATAAAACGTGAAAAATCCCCTTTCTCATATTTGTAGCGTTTTGCCCCAAATTAGAACGACTCATTCTACTCATTATTCATTTTTATCTCTGTGGAAGTTGTTTACTCTTCCTGCAGCCCCGGCTTATTACCTGTCTGACAAGACAGCTGCTCTGTGTGCTGTTAACATATAATGAAAACATAGTAAATGTCCAAAAAGGAACCTTTTCTGAAATTGAAACTGAAAGATAATAAGTTCATCCTTTATAGCCTGCTCTTTTATTGTACTCACATGAAAAATAGGAGTGTTGCTGTCCTTTTTTGTGTTTTTATGTTCTTAAGAAGTGCATTGTTGAGTTCTGGAGATCTACAGGACATACTTATTATTCGTGCATTATATATGTAAGTTTAAATTTCTATTTCACTACATTTTGAGGCAAATATTGTACCTTTTACTCCACTACCTTCAGTTTTCAGCTTTGGCTACTTTTCAGATAAAGATTGAACATGAAAATGAATTAAAGAATACAGCGCATTTGAAATTATTTTGAGCTTTTTAAATAAATAAACACAAAAAACTACATTAAGTAGCTAATATTATCCCAACCTTGGCAGAAGTAAAATGCTGTTCACATAAAAGCATCAATAAAAATAAAAATCAAATATTTGTATATATAAAACAATCTGAGTGGGCCCATTCTGCATAACGAGGACTGTCGATACTTTAAGTATAAAATGCAGAACTTTTACTTGAAGATGGTTAAATTCACAGTGTGGCTTTAGTGCTTTTACTTAAGTAAGGGGTCTGAATTCTTCTTCCACCACTGTTACACACTATGCAGTGGATTGAGAGGGGACACCTACAGTTCATTTAGAAACAGATCAGGACAGAGAACGTAGCAAACTCAAACATATCAGCCATCTTCAATATGAGCTCCAGATGCTCCTGAGATGCAGCTATGGCGTGGCAAGTGATTTTCTCAGGACCAAAGAAACACAGAGTCCAGTTTTGTGAATGAGTCGTTCTTGAGGAAGCTGCAGGCAGCGACAGCAGATGCCAAACAATCGTCTGTTTCAAACAGATGCTGCACGTTTCACTAATTTCTTCCACATTAAAACCGCTCGTGATGCTTCTGTTCGCTCTGATTGGCCTCGTTTTTCCAGTATTTACGCTGAATATTCTGTCAGCAGCTTCCTCCAAGCAATAAAACTTCATTTATCCATTGATCCTCATCTATCAAGGCCCCCTCGGAGTGATCTGTTTTAATTTGAAATGCATTTTGCGATTCGAAAATAAATCTGACATGCAAATCCCATCGTCAAAAAGGCCGATAAATGAAGTCCCGGGAAAATGCTTTTCAGGAACCACAATGAAGGCTGAGTCGGTGGAACCAATTACCTTGATACCAGCGGAGCGGCATTTACCCACTGCGTCAGGCACAGCGGCACGCGGCGGATCAATCATGGAGATGAGACCCAGGAAGCAGAGCTGCTCGGTGGGGAAGTTCATGTCGTCGCAGTCGAAGGTGAATCCTCGAGGGAACTGAGATGAAGACAGATTCAAGTGGCAGAAGCCTGCAAGAGAAGAGGGATCAGCGAGGTGATCATTCAGAACCGACTGGCATCTCCAAGCACGCTGCAAAACAGCAAAGCCCTGTTTTTGTTTTGTTGCTCTGACATCAACTGACAGTTTATCCAGCACTTTAAATAAGCAGAATAACTGTTCACCCCCCCGAAGGATGTATAAAGTAAAAAATTCCACGACACAATAAGGACGCTCTGGTGTATTTTGCTCTCTGTTTACAGTTAAAGACAACAAAGATATGTAAATATGAAAGAAAATGCATTGTCCTTGGCCTTACAGTATGCATACAAATCACTTTTAATTTTAGATGTAGATTGGGAGGTTGCAGGTCTAAAATACAAATTGAATCAGCCACTTTTATTAATTCATGACCCACAGCCCCTTGAAATATGCATCTCTTGAATCCCTATAGAGCGAAGCACAATAAAACGCTCAGCCTGAAAGTGGAGAAACCTTTCTTGTGAAACACCCGACCCGTCATCATCATCACCCAAGGCACAACTGAGATTCAATAATTTACATGATTTCAGGAGTTTCACTCCAAAAAATGGAATTATTCCACATCTCACTGTTTGAAAAAGTGACACCCACTCTAACAAAATGATGATAGCACATAATTATTACCTATGGCACTTTTAAAGAGATGCCAGGTAACTTTTTTCCTTGGTTGTCAAAATGATGACATTTACAGAGTCTGGATGCAGAACACTTTAGAGATATTAAAAGTTGAACTGCAGGTAATTATTCTTTTTAAACCAAAAAGTGTCTATGGCATTTTGCAAGGAAAAAACGCTATTTAATGTACAAATTATATTAGAATTTAGTGACGAGTTTGACCTGAATTGAATTGCTATTCCATTAGCAGCTCATAATCCATGCAACATTATATACTAAGAAGTAAAAAAACCTGCAGCTCGAACATTTTGTGGTCATTTAGCTCTGACTCCATGTCACTGGGACCGCAGGGCCAAAAACCTTCTTCTTTGAATGCACCGTTGCAATAAAAGCCTTCTCCACTTTAATGGCGCCATGTGGCTAAACTACCCTCTTCACCAGGGATTATAAAAGGTGAGTGCTGCGTCCAGCTGCTTCTCCCCACTACCGATTCCCGAGCCGGCACTAAACGCACCGAGCACTCTCTCTCCCAGTCCTCCCAGCTCCATGTAGGCGCTCTGGAAAGCTTCTCTCCAGTTCTCATCAAGCGGCTGCTCCTGGCCGTGGAGCATAATGCTGCTGCACCTGTAAAACAGTTATTAATGATACTTTTACTGCTAGAAACATCATCTTTTTGTTGCGTTAGTCGCCGTCATGTGTTGTATGTTTGATTTTTCCGCATCGGTGGGCACCGGAATGGGAATCTGTGGATATTAAACATTCGTCTGCAATTTCCTGTCATGATCCCAGTGATATTTGCTCACCAAGTGCACTTGGTGAGCAAACATCACATAATATGACATGGTTAAGCTATGTTCCAGACAAGTAATTGAGGACTGCTATAATTTAAAGTGGCAATAGACAAGTTCATTACTTCAACTTATCATTATGAAGTTCATTGCACAGTGTAATTGCTATAGAATAATGACACCACCAGTGTGTTTAGATTGGTTCCCTCTGAGCCTCCATTTCACTGTCTGACATCAAGTCTGATCTCTGGGAAAATTAACTCGTCTAGATTTATGGCAGAAAGGAAGAACCGCGACCGAAATCAGCAAAGGATAGTAGTGCTTTTTAACAAGTGATGTAACAGCTGAAACTCAGCTGTTATTCTTTCTTCTAGATCAGGAAGTAACTCTTAACATACAATAGTATTTATTATCATTATTATAATTATCATATTGTAATATTAATTAATTAATTAATTAATTAATTAATTAATAATTTCCTCTGGGGTATGTATTTCTTTCTTTTTTTAATTTATTATTATTCATATTTTATTTTGTATTTTATCTTTTTTATTATATGTTTATATATATATAAGGATAGTTATTGATCCAATGGTCAGGCCAGATGGGACGGAGGATCGGGGGTATATTTGGGGTTTTTAGGGTTTTTAGGGTGGGTGGATTGGTAATCTATATGACTTTTTTAGTGGCATACTCTAGGATACTCTTGGTTTGACATAACAATAAACAATAAAATAATGTTTTAAAAAATTAGCGAGTAACAAACCTGTGTAATTATTAATACACTCAAGTGTTTGATTCTGTCTTTATCTTAACACCACGGTCAGGAATTCTTTCTGTTTTAACCAACTAACTAAAAGGACCAAAACTTCCACTAAGTACATTAGTTCCTACTGAAAAAGTCACAAAGATATAATTAAAATATTATTTTTTAGTTTGTGTTCCATAAAGGGGAAGTCATTTTTAAAACAGCTGGCCTGGAGTGCATAATTCATATGCTGGTAACGACTTTCAGCGGTGGATTAATACATATTTGGTCGTCTTGTGAGTCATTTTGGCTGCAGATGTGATGTATGTAGGGCTGACTCAAATAAATTCAGGCTAATGGAGGAACAGCTTTTTACGGTTAACAATGGCCGTACATTACAGGAACAGATTCTATCAGGTTTGGGATACAGAAATTTACAATTTAGCTTTTTTTTTTCCCATGGGATTCACCAGCCTTTAAGGAGAGTTTTTTTTTTAAACTGCATTCCTGGAAAAGCAGGATGAAATTAAACTAAATGAAAAAGAAGTGCACATTTTGTACTACTTGACTTGTGAGGCACATAATCGATCCATTATTGATCAACCAACCTGTCCAAGATTCTCTCCGGCGCTCCCTTCATGACCAGAATATGACCGGAGGGATTGTCCTCCACTTCATGGATAGAGAGCTTAAAAAAACAGGGGAGGAGAATATTGGAAGAACGGTGAGCACATAACATGGCAGGATTTATTCTCATGCGACATGTGGTTTATTTGTGGTTGTTTTTTTTCCTGCTTAAAAAAAATAAAATGCTTCTGTTTTAGTTAGAAAGAGATCCAGAACAGACATGCTTTTTTAGTAACGGTCAGCAATAAATTTCACGGTGGCACTAGAAATCACATTTCTTGTCATATTTTTCCACGTGGCTTGAAATAAAAATCTTATCGAGTATGACTTGACGGCGTGCACATTGTAAGTCCTCCTCCTTTTGAAGGAGCATTCACGCTCGCATGTATTCCTGTAGTGCTACACTTTGCGCTGCCCCTTCCCCCACACATACACACACACACACACTCCCCCAGGTAATTTGTATCTGAGTCACAGCATATCTAATCTCAGAAAACCAGAGCAAAATTGCTTTTTTTTTCCTTCTTTTTTTTTTTTTTCCTCTTGCCAAACACAGACGTTCCTATTTTAAGTCAGGAGAACAGGTGCACAAAATGCATGCAGGAAGTCCTTTGTTTGCCTCAACATCTCTGCTGTGTTATTCATACGCTGGTTCAAATCTCCAGACGGGATGGGAAGGACTGGGTGTGGAAAGCAGAAACTCCCTTAATTGCTGCGGCGCCCTTGAGCAAGGTGTTAAAGCTTTGTCTGATGACTTTTTCATTCTTCATATTAACTTTTCATCCGGTGAATTAAGCATGTAACAAAGCATGCAGCCTTAAATACAGATTCTCTCTCCTACCTGAAGTAAGAAGTCAGTCCAGATTGTTTTGGTGTGAGCTGGTGCAGATATCAGCCGCCTTCCGTTGAATATAACTGGACTCGATGGCACACCCGCTTGTGTTGCTCACAGCGCCAAAATAAATATATTTGAAAAACTCAACAGCAATGTCTCTTTCCAGAAATCGTGACCTGGTTACTCAGCATTATCCACAGACCTTGTTATGAGCAGTTCCACAAAGGAACTATTTTCTTTCTAGTTACATGAAACTGCTCACAAGGTCCGTGCATCATCTTGTGTAGGCAGGTCATGATTTCTGCAAAGAAACACTGTTGTTGAGTTTTCAAATGCTTTGAGCAACGCAAGACGAATGCATTCCAGTTCAATTACATTCAAGAGACGGCAGACGTCTCCGCAGCCGAGCTCTCCCACACTCGACGAGTCAAGTGAAAGCATCACTGTGTCCCAGGTCAGCCATCTATGGCTAATATTCAATTAAAATTTCACTTCAGTTACTAATATAAATTATTATGCTAGGTCCCCAATTAATTAAGTGGTGTAAAACTAGAGTCTGACTTCTCATTTTTAACCACAAACGTTTACCAGGGTCGAAAAAAGTGCGTTCATGCTGTGAATTAGCTGCGCACCATCTTTGTCCCAAATCACTCGCTTCCATCTCCTGCTGCTGTTTTTTTAGGGGGAAATTAGATGTTTTTTGGTAAGTAAAGTAAATATCACTGTTATATTAAGTTCAATTTGGCTCTTGGTTTTAATGTGTGTTAATGAGTTTGATATATTTTATTCCACTATACGATCCTTTCATCTAGTTTTGCATTATGTTAAGCATTTCACTGTGACTATTAAAGTGTAATGTTTTATTATATGTTCAGGCCTTTTGTGTGACCTCTGATAGAATGAAGCTGAGTCAGCATGATTATATCTCTAGGACAGTATAGCTGAACCTTGAATGCTTCATATTCCTCACACAGCGTCTAGACAACATCCAAACACATTATTTCATACATTCTGACAGAGACGTGAGACAGTCGCTGGCCTGCTCACGTCCAGGTAACATGGCCAAATAGTCTCTGGGTTAGTGTGAGTCCAGCCTCCTAAGATTTGCCCAGTGTTCTTATTCTCCATATACATAAATTAAATTTCACGTGCACTTTCTTAAATATGTTTTTATGTATTTTATTCGAAAGGCCCGTGAAAAATGGAGAGTGCAACATTGCAGATGTGACCAAAAGGACCTCATAGAGGCCAGTTGGTGAAATAGATGCTATAAATAAAAACAGAATGAGTCAGATTCAGAATTTAGAGTGTAAATGTCCATAAACAGAAGACTTTCAGTTTGAACTAGACTGTTTTGTAAAGATGGCAGTTATTAATATGCCACCAAAGATTACCAAATGATTGCATTCTGTTTTATTAAAAATCACAACTTTTTTTTAATATTGGCTATGAGCAGTAAAAATATTTATTTTGTATTTGAGAGCGAGCTGTCCCTTTAAGACCTGTTGTGATCCACTGTGATCAGAAAATTAGCAACAAAAATTGTAGCACCGCCAAGGGAAATAATGCTGTTGTCATTGTTTTTGTTGATAATAATACGTTTTTAAAACATTTTAACAATCCCACATGCATTTGTTAATCAGCTGTGATGTGAAGCAAGAGGCCAACCCGGCATGTTTACTGTCAACTTTCATCAGAATTTCAGATCATTTCTACGACTGAATTTATCTCCTTTTAAAGTATAAACGCCCAGTGCACCAAGTGGTTTTCTCGTCTAATCCCACTCAAACTCAGACTCTTCTGGCTGTGACCGACTCAAATAAAAAGGAGTTCTCTCCATTGAAATGGAGCAACAGAGCATCTTCTGCAGGACCAACCACTCTGTACTCCACATGGATCCCACTATCATAAATAACACACATCACAACACTGCAGCAGCTTTCTGTGGCTAAACGTGCTGCGCTTGTGGCAGGTTGGGCGTCTTCCAAGGAAAAACCGTGTGCAGCTGCATGAATGTAAAGCAGGGTGTCAGTGTGGAAGAGCATGCACGCTCAGGCTGCCTTTCCTGGGGTGGAAAAAGGTTAAAAATTAATATGCACGATTCACTCAAAGCATATATATAAAAAATAAATATATTTTCCAAGTCTAGAAAATGGATATTTTGAAATACCCAAATATAAATTAAATTGATAACCACAATAAAATAATAAAAATTTAATCACACTATTATTATTATTATTATTATTATTATTATTATTATTATTATTATATACAAATAATAAGTCTTAATGGTAAACCCTGCATACTTTAAATACTTACTAATTGAAAAAAGATTTTCCAAGTATAGAAAATTTTGAAATATCATAAGACTAATTAAATTTAATGAACACTACAGAATAAAGCAAAATAAACTAATTTAATTCCAAATTAGGTTTCAAATTAAAAAAAATATGTAAATACATAAACGATATATATCCATCCATCCATCCATTTTCCAAACCGCTTCATCCAGGTAATCCCGGGTCACGGGGAGGCTGTGCCTATCTCAGCCGGCTCTGGGCCAGA
>JAOWBC010000115.1:16636033-16649747 GCA_028566105.1 Hypoplectrus providencianus
TATTATTATTATTATTATTATTATTATTATTATTATTATTATTATTATTATTATTATTATTATTATTATTATATATACAAATAATAAGTCTAAATGGTAAACCCTGCATACTTTAAATACTTACTAATTTAAAAGAAAATTCAAAATTCAATTCAAAATGTTGAAATATCATAAGACTAATTAAATTAAAAGAACACTAATATCCAAATTAGGTTTAATATGAAAAAAATTATATGTAATACATAAACGATATATATATATTGAATATAAATACAAAATAATTTAAACTCTTAATTTTTAATCCTCTATTAAAATACTTTATAAAATTGGATTTGTATTTGGAAAAAAGTGTATAAAATGTGAAGTGAAGTTGACAGAGTGCTGTAAATGGGAGTCAGGGTTTCAATGAAGACTTGCATCAGCAGCACTTGGGCACAAAAAGCCCTGATGCAACATCAGAGCCAGCCACTACCTGGTATTTGTTGGTGGAGTTGAAGGGGATCTCTGCCACTTTGGGGTTTCCGCCTCTCATTTCACGAACACTCCCACAGCACAGCTCGATGCATTTCAACAGAGCAGACTCTGATGCGTCCCCCGCTGTCTCCCTCTGGGGAAACACACACACACACACACACACACACACATTAGCTCAGCCACTCACATATGCATATTAAGAAATGAGTGTTGTCTGTCTCGCTGCCTGTGTTTATCTCACTGCAGTGGAAGTTTAACTGATTAAAGCGGTACCTGAGAGGACTTTCCTCTCCTCCATTATGGCTCTCATTAAAGATGCAGGTAGCTGGAGTATCAGCAGCACTTCTAATATGGCCACATTGCTTTGTTAAAGTTACGCAACAGTTTAATGTAGAAATAATGAAACCGCAAAAACTAGTTTTCCTTTTTTAGTTCAGGGGATGGAGAATAATTCGATTAAAGCAGCTCATTTTCTTCAGGAAAATACAGCTGATTAGTTTACCATGTATGCTATTTGCGAGGTTTCTGCAGGGCATTTTTAAGGATATGGATGTAACAGCCGTTGGTATGAAGCGCTGCACAGCCATGCTGGAATAAATATTATCGAAGGGACATATTACACCATGGCCTATTGGCAATAATCAATAGCAGAGTGGAGGCTGAGGTTGTTACTGAAGAATAAATTAGTGCTTGAAGGAATTTAAACTTCTCAGTTTGTTCTGCGTGGTTTATTTTTGTCTAAAGTGGAGTGCAGAGGTCTCTCACTGACACCGGGTGCTTTTTCTCTCTTGAGGAGCAGAGGTTAAATTTGATCACACAGCGCAAATATCACTGACACACTGAAATATTCAGACAAGGAGAAGAACTGTGGAGACTTGCAGATGGAGACATCCATGCACACACACACAAACACACACACACACACACACACACACACACACACACACACACACACACACACACAGACAGTACTGAGGCCTATTTTACAAGCTCTGAATTGAATTATCCTGTTTTGATGCACTTTGCTGTGTGTTTGTTTTAGTGGATTTTACAGGTTTATCGGCTCCGGCATGTGTGACCGAGTTGCTTTTGTGTTGCTTGAATCATTTAGGGAGAATTTATTTCCTGATAACCTGTAAAATCTCTCCTGATAAAGAATTCCATGATGATCACTGCAATTCATCCCGCTCTTGGAGCCAATTTATGAAAATCCATGCTGAGCTGATTGACCTGACGGCCAGCGTACCAACGGGGGCCGAAGCGAGACACGAGATTTCTCTTTGTTCCTGTTTATTCATTCATGAACAGCCGCAAAACAAGGACACGGGCTCCGCAAGATTTGTCCTTGTTTGTGCCTTTTCATGAATGAATAAATAGATCAAGGAAATTCCATTTCTCTGTTTCTCAGGGTTCGGATATGGACATGTTCTGGTTACGGTGGTGGAGCCGGGGACTTGACTGCTCTGTCTGAGTGCTGTCAGGAGATTCGGCTGTTACTTAATGCAGGGAGGAAACCCGGGCACCTCCAGGGGCCGAGAGGCTGCAGCTGCAGGGTCCGCTCCCACCAGAGTCAAAAAAAAAGCTGTAATCCCTGCCGCTGAGAGCCACACGGAGAATTTCTTCAGGTCAATGTAGCACAGGTTGGAGCATAGTGGTTGGTAGGACACTGGGATATTATTGACTTACCCACCCAGCAGTGTGTGTGTTTGTGTAGCAGTGTGGGGGAGTTATTTCCAGGTGTGCATTGGATTATTCTGTGTGTGTGTGTGTGTGTGTGTAGTGCACCTGTGTCAAGTAGTATTGACGAATCATTTTTTATGGGCTGGTTTTTCCTGTGGGTGAGGGTCGGCTGGCCGCAGAAGAGAATTCAAAGCAGGTTCACTGAAGTGTTGTGCTGTTAAAATATTTCAGCTCTACCTGAGTATATCAGGGTAATGCTACTTTGGACAGTACTTATACTCGATTACATTTTATGAGGTAACATTTTACATTTTGATTAACATTTATTTAAAATGATCATAGTCGGAATTTAAAGCAGATTTCATCAATACCTAAGTGTAATTTTAAGGCATTTTTACTTTACTCTCACATATAAAGCTTTATACTTTTTACTCCACTACATTTTAAAGGCAAATATTGTACTTTTTACTCTTTTCAGGTGTGTAACAAACTGAGTGAGGTCACTCTGCACAATCAGTATTTTTCCTTATGATACTTCAAGAACATTTTGATGCTGATACTTTTACTAAAGTAAGTTTTGAATGCAGGACTTTTTCTTGAATTAGAGTATATTCAGTGTGGTGTTATTACTTTTAAGTAAAATATCTGAATACTGATTCCACTGCTCAATATGATGCAAATCAATTGCTGAATATCCTTTTCATATCACAGCCTATAGCATGAATATTATATTTAAAAAAAAAACTATAGATAAATATTTTATACCTATACACTACATTCTACAATCAGATTAAGTTTTATTTAAGCAATTATTTTCTCTCTTACAGGGAATATTAATCTCTGTTTTCGGCATAATAAAAATAAAAATATTAAGAGGTAGTATCAATTAAAGACAAAGTACTGCAACAGTCAAGAACAAGTTTAAAAAATAGAATAAAATTCTGATTCTTAAAAACTAATTATGTCTTACAGTAAGAATATTTTAAAACAAAAGATGTATATATGAGCTACATTACAATAGATTTAAGACAGCTGTTTACGTGCAGTTGAGTATATTTCTGCGTGTTTACTTCCACTATAATGTAATAATTTTACTTTGCAATGCAGCGACATAACTTAAGTAAATGACCTGAATACCACCGCTGATTATTTCTGAGTGACAGCTCAACGGAAACTGTCCACATATTGTTAACTTCACCCTATCGGCAAACTATATATGCAGAATCATGTCTTATGAATAATGTGCATGCATTAAGATCCCAATCTAACAAAAAAAAGTCTGCTTATAATGTCCTGCGATGAAACCAAACTTGGTGCAACCCTGTGCTTCAGAGAGCGCTGATCATGTGACTGACTCATCCATGCACGGGGTCGGTGTTGTGGTGTCGGTGTGGGTGGAGGTTTATACCATCAGGATGGGGAAGCTCTCCTGTCCGGCTTTGAAATCAGCTCTGTTGCACAGGCCGGCCACGCGAGACAGAGCAGACCAAGTAGCAGAGCTCTTGTCAAAACCCAAACCTGAGAGAATAGCAGAGGGAACTGTGTTAGACTTTTTTTTATTCTATTTTCTTTTTTTTAAAGTAGGCCTCATGCAGTATTTATGCCGCTGACTTAACTCTTGGTTCACAGGGTAGCACTGGATATTGTAGCTAAATAACAGAATCGGGGTCAGTCGAGTTGAACAATCACTTATTCCTCGACAAAAGTGGCTTCACATTTCCCCAGTCTGGAAGATAACATCCATTTTTAACTAGAATGTCTCGAAAAAATAAAAGCTGTTTCTGAAAATGTCTTCCCTCCCACCCAGCCGAACTGAAAATGACCTTCACTCTGCAGCATCTGTTTCTCATTTCAGGGGGGGACTCTGCGGAGTGGTCACTGTCACTGTTCTTTTGGAAACAGAAAGCGATAGCATCATGCAACATACAGTAAGAGCACAGAGCCAAGCTGTGGCTGGAGCCGCTGAACTTGCCAAAGTGAGGTGCGAAACCAACAGAACTTGCAGCAGCTGCAAGAATAGCCTGTACTCCTGAAAAATGAATGCGTTTTGTTCTTGGGCTCTGTTTCAGCCGTGCGTTTGTCAGCACTGCTGGCTGTCCATTGTATGACTCAACACTCATTAGTATGCAGAGAACACCTGTTTTTCTTCCCTTTCCAAACCTTTTGGTTACTGCTAAGAGCTTCTTTGAAATTTGGCTGCGTCTGTGGCTGTTTTGGTCGGAGACAGGGATGTGATTGGTTCTGCCGCAGCAGACTTACCGAGGATCTCTGGTAAAAGACGTGTTTGTAGCTGAAGGTTGTGCCGCCCACTGCATACCACTGCTCAATTAAACCAAGCGGTAGTGCAAACAGCAATGTTGGTTGGCGGCGTGAACATTGGACAGATGAATTTCAGCAGGTGGTCGCACTCCCCCCTCCCTCCCTGTATTCCCACACACTCCCTATCTCCTCTTTATTTATTCAGTCCCTCCATCTTTCCTCCGAGCTCTCTCCTCCTCCCTTTCTTTTCATCTCTGCCTCTCTCTGTCTCACCAGTCTGGTCCTCGGTGGTGTCCGCCTCGTGGATCTGGTTGTCGAACCACATGTGGGCCACGGTCATGCGGTTCTGGGTCAGCGTGCCCGTCTTGTCGGAGCAGATGGTGGAGGTGGAGCCGAGAGTCTCTACGGCCTCCAGGTTCTTCACGAGACAGTTCTTCTTGGCCATTCGCTTGGCAGTGAGAGTCAGACACACCTGGGAGGACGGTGGGAGGTGAGGGGGGGGGGAGTAAGAGCAGGGAGGAGGAGAGGAGGAGAGGAGGAGAGGATGGATGATTGTTAGTGGACGAGGAGAGAGAGAGCATGTGTACGCACCGGTGCGTTCAAGTGTTTGTGCATGTGAAACCATGCATGGCCCAGGTGCCTTACAACGTCAGCGTGTGTGTTTGTCTGTGTGTGTGTGTGTGTGTGTGTGTGTGTGTGTGTGTGTGTGTGTGTGCATGCATTTGGTTGGCTGGTTAACAGCAGGTGCACAGGGATATAAAAATACAACGAATAGACACATTCCATATGTTGCTAGTCACATCAACGCACATTAATTGAAGCTGACCACATATTGCTGCTGTGATGCAACACAAACATTCCCACACTCAAAAGCTAAGAAAGAAACCAGTCGGTGGAAGTTAATTTATTTTCTGTGACCACTGAAATGTCGACTGATGGCATTTCAAATGCCAGCTGGCATCCACCTCGGCTCGCACTTTGTTTATTGTTGCAGAAAAAGTTAGATTCACTGCAACATTTGAGCAACTCCGATATTCAGTCATAAATCACCTGCGATTCTGTGTTCTGTGGTATCATTAGAGCTACAGTTAACATTCACTGAGAGTAAATTAGTGTTAGGGAAAGCACAGGTGTAACTAATAACATTGATGAGAGCTCCGTTCCAGTTAGGTGTGCCAGTAAAGCATGACAGTGAGCCAGAAGGCACAGTATGAGGGCTCCAGAACTGGCAGCACAGTGCCGCAATAATCAATATTTTGATGTTAACAATGGATCAAATTACTGCATGTAATGAGAAAACAGCTGCTCAAGATGACAAACCCGTGGATAATTAAAACCCAGCTCTGCGGCTCCACACAGCTTTTAAGCCTCTTTTAGCACATTACTTTAGTTTTCAGGCCCACAAACTCCAGTCTCATCAACCCCATTTCCAGCAGCCCCAGGCAGCTATTTTCAGCAAACCAGCCCATTAACCCACTGTACACTACCTGCCCAGCACCAATCAGCAGACAGACAAAGTTAGAAACAAGCCGGTGATTAAAGTCATACATCTAGCAGCCGTAGCCAGGATTTATTTTCCCAGGAGTTAGAGAAACAAAAAACAGAGCTAAAAGAGGAGTGAGTGTTTTGTCTGGTGGCCAGAAAAAAAGGAGTCCAAAGCAACGGGAAGCTGCTCTGAGCCTGCTGGATGCACAAATACGCAGCTTTCCTTATGTGTCTTTAACAGGAATATCACATACTGGACTTTCAGCCTGTCGCTGTGCCCCCAAATGTAACAAATAAATAAATAAAACAAATCAATAAATAGCACGGCTTATTAAACCTGACTAATATGGGCTTTTAAGGCCGAGATACTGAATTTAGAGGGGGAAAAAATTCACCAATAACCAATACAGTGAATTTATTAGCTGGGATTAAACTGATTGTGCATACATTTTTCAGCAGTTAGGAACTAAGCAAAGGAATTCAGAAAGTTGCTTTTTTATTAACACATAAAGGTTATAGATTATTTACGAGTATTATACAAAAACAACTGGTATATGAGATTGTTAACTGATCCTAGAACTGAGACCATTAGAAATAAATACATTTTATTTAATTTCATTAGAACATCAGTTCATATGTTCAGTAACAGTGATTTGCTGACTATTTAAATAAATGATTAGTACATATAAAAATAAATATCTTGAATTCTTTACATTTACATATTCTCATCTCTCTATTCAAGTATTTTTTCTTTATAATGAATTTATTAAAAAAATAAATATAATATCTGCACATATTTGACATCATATCCACCAAACCAAAAGGTACCGATGTGCCTTAAATAAACCACCAAACTGGCTGATAACAGATTTCTTGATTGGCTCGTTTTTATAAATGGAGTGAAACTAATAAGTAATAAGTAATAACTAATGTTAAAAGTTGTACAATATTTGTGTTTATTAGGAAAATAAATCAATGTAATTTATACATACTGAAAACTCTAAATATGTACTTGCAAAACAACCAAACAAAAAACAACAACATCTTTTCTGTTTGTGTGCAGCAGGCAATCTGTGACTTTCCCCCGTGTCTCTGTTCTCTATTCCCAGAACATATTATGTCCTGTCCTTGTTACAAGGGGACCTTGTTTATCGTAAACTGAAGTGCACATTGTCTTCTTGCAGCGAAAACAAAAAGAGGATGTGCAGGGACATTTAATCCCATTAGAAAATTATTTTAACCGCCCTGCTACATCTAAAAAAAAAAAAAAAACGGATCATTTTAAGTGTAAAACGGTAGAAACGTCCTGCAGTGAGCTGGGAACACACTGAAACACTCCACTCACTGTGACGGTGGCCAGCAGACCCTCAGGCACGTTGGCCACGATGATGCCGATGAGGAAGATGACGGCCTCCAGCCAGGTGTAGCCCAGGATGAGTGACAGGATGAAGAAGGACACGCCCAGGAAGACGGCGACCCCCGTGATGATGTGGATGAAGTGTTCGATCTCTATGTTGATGGGCGTACGGCGGACCTGGAGCTCAGACGCCAGCGTGGCGATGCGACCCATCACGGTTCGGTCCCCCGTGGCGATCACGATGCCACGGGCCGTACCTGAGAAAGAGGGAGACGGGGGGGGAGACGGGTTAGTGTCTCTGGACAGGAGAAGCCGTTACACACCTTCATCATGCATTATCATTATTTAATCAACCACTTGTTTGTTACAGAAGTGAGTCACTCAAAGAGGACGAATCAATATTACCAGAAAAAAAAAAAAACTACAAAGAGACACAAAATAACTAAAGAAATGATCATAAAGACACAAAAGCAATCATGAAAAGGGACAAAATAAACCACAACGACAGAGACGAAGTAAATATCAGGACTCAAAAACACAAAATTACCAGGATTTGAAATGACAGAACTACAAAGAGACACAAGATGAACAGGACAAAACGCACAATGACCACAAAGAGACACAAAACAACATAGAAAAGACACAAAATGACCAGTACGAGACACAAAATGACAACAAAGAGACTAAACCAGCTACAAAGAAGAGCAAAACAACCAAAGACACACAAAATGATCCCAAAGAGACCAAAAACAGCTGCTAAAAGTGATAAAACAACCACAAAGACAGACAAAACGACCACAAAGAGATTAAAACTGGGAATAAAAGAATTACAAATAGACACTAAATGACCAAGATGTTACATTAAACAAAGCAAACAGATACAAAATGACCACAGAGAAACAAAATCACTACAAGGAGACGCAAAGTACAAGAGAGAGGAAATGACTACAAGACAAACAAAAACAACAACAACTAAGAGACAAAAAATACAACATCAAAAACTGAAAAAAAGCAACCACACAAAAAGCCACAGCAGATGGAGACCAACATAAAGTCTGTGTGTCGTGTATGTGGGAGAGGTGCTGAGATCTTTTGCGTGTATTGTCTCATGTTCAAACGGCGTTTATTTGATTTGTCGAAGTGAGATTTTAAAGGAGACGTCCAGCTCTCGGCCGGCTGACCCGACACTCCGACTGCTCCGGTGAAATGTTGCTGTGTTTCAGAAACAAATGACTGCTAACGGCGTGTGAGGCGCGGCGGGAGTTGAGTGGTGCGCTCTGTAAACAGGCGGGACGGCTGATAGGGCGGCGTCGGGCTGGAGGAAGAGGAGTGATGGATGAAGGAGAGTTACAGGTGTTGGCCAGTGATTGATGGCACAAGCCGGACAGAGTGAGTGAGTGAGTGAGTGAGGGACGGGTCTGAATCACGATAAATACAAACAATGTGATTTTCAAACATCAGCACTTTTTATGGGGACTATTTTCTCAGTGGGAGTTGGTTGACAGGGGTTTGTTAATCATACAGAGTAACTGAGACATTGTTTCTACTGCGCCACTAAAAAAAAAAAAAATTAATTTACCCAATTGAATTTGGATGGCAGCAGAAATATCAGGGACACATAATACCCCCATAAGTATCTGCATGGCTTAATATCAATACTGATCATTTAGTCATTTGATTCTTTAACACACCCAGACAGAAGAGACAGAAGTTGAGTAATAGACTATATTATAGACAGCAGAATAAATATATACATGGCAAAATGTGGTTTTAAAAGTTTTCATGAAAGATTCAGAAATTAAGATTTGGAAAAAAAATAAATAAAGAAGAAGAAGAAGCTGGTGTATGAACTACGTAAGTCAGCACAGACAAGAAGTTAAAGTTTTTACAAGCTGTATGTAAATTGACGTGTGTGCTAAGTTTTTAGCGATACAACCTGCTCTGTCCTATAAGTTAGAAAAATGTCAGTTTCCACAGCTGACAAAATTATAGCCAGTGGAGAGGATTATTAGAGGTAAAACTTTTTTATTTTTATCCTAAATTGAATGCTATGTTCTTTAGAAACAAACTGGTCGCTTAATATTCAGCCTACATTAGAATATAGATGTAGAGATTGATGAAGTTGCAGATTCAAATATAAAAATCCCATTGAAATGCTCCCTGCATCCCAGTTTGATGATTGAAAGCAACTGAAACGCCGACTAAAATTCCCATTGGTTGGATCTCAAACAGAAAAAACTCATTAATAATCCGAACGCATTCAAAACTCAATAACTGCTGTAGGATGGAGGGACGGACGGCTGTTCTGCTGAATCCAATGAAACACACACGACATCTCTGCGTTGATCTCCAGATGGCTAAAAAACACTTTGAGAGGCGATAAGAGACAATCTTGGCCAGATGTGGCCTACTGACCCTCAACACAGTTGGTGGAAAAGAAACAGATGTTGCGGGTCTCCAAAGGATTGTCATGTGTGAACTCCGGGGAGCGAGTCTGAGGCTCCGATTCGCCCGTCAGAGATGAGTTGTCCACCTGCACAGGGAGAGGGAGAAAGGGGGGAGAGAAGGGTGTTACCCAGGGAGACGGAGGGGGAGACACAGGAGACAGTGAGGAGCTGGGAC
The DNA here is from genome assembly GCA_028566105.1 of Hypoplectrus providencianus. Taxonomy (NCBI): domain Eukaryota; kingdom Metazoa; phylum Chordata; class Actinopteri; order Perciformes; family Serranidae; genus Hypoplectrus; species Hypoplectrus providencianus. The sequence continues at coordinate 16,645,911 of JAOWBC010000115.1, forward strand.
TGACAGGGTGGAAATGAAAGCAGCAGCACTCATCAGCAACACGTGCAACACTCCTGTCATGTCAAAACTGTGTTCTCGTCTTCCTTATTTTCACCGTGTTTTTCTATAGGTGAAGAAATGTATATATTGACTGACACAGTCTTATTACACATCACATGAATCCAGTGGGAAAAACACAAGCTAAAGGGTGGAAAAACACTTTTTTTTTTTTTTGGCTTGAAAAACCCAGATACTGGATCGAAGAACTGGAGGACAATATTTTTCTTATTGTCTACAAACCAACAGCAGAAGAAGCAATGTGCTGCTGCTGTCTGTGGCTCCCAACAACAAGCCCAGAGGTTCCCAATGAAAACCTAAAAATGGGTTCAAGACTCAGTTTTTATTGTCATCAGTGGAGGAAAAAGACTCAGATGTGTTACTTGAGTCAAAGTATGAATACAATACTGTGAAATTACTCCACTATAAATGAAAGTCCTGCATTCAGAAACTTAGTTTAGTAAAAATACAAAAGGATCAGCATCAACAAGTACTGAAAGCATCCACAGCTAAATGATGCAGTTAAAAGCTGTTTTTGATTCTGGTATTGTGAATGAAAACCATCATGTTGCACAGAACTAAAGCATTTTAAAAGGGATGTAATGCAACCAAGACAGCAGCTCTGAAATGAATAAAATGTGTGTATAAGACTTAAATGCTGCATGTTTGCAACAACAAAAAAAGCCACCTTGAAGCTGACATTTTGGGTTTGGAGTGCAGCAACTGTTGGGTGAAGTGCCATGAAATTTGGCAACAACATCCAAAATCCCATGAGGATTAATCAGAATCCATTAGTTGATTCGGATGACTTTCCCACCAGCCTCGGCTGTACTTTACGTCTCTGCTAGTCGGTGAATTTTCACATGCTTACACACTAACTTGAGGTGGTGAAGAGGATAAACAATAATTGATTAAAGTAGAGTTTGGAAAGAAGCAAACAAGAAAGAAAGAACGAGGAACACAGCAAGACCAAAGTCAGCTGAGCAACTGTAATCCCACAGAGACCTCCAGGCTCTCCGGGGCCGGGAGCGGCGCCCCTCCCCTACCTTGCACCCGCTGGCGGAGATCACTCGAAGGTCAGCTGGGATGCGGTCTCCCCCTTTGATCTCCACCAGATCTCCCTGCACCACAAGCTCAGCATTGATCTGCATCTTCTCCCCCTCCCGGATTACCAACGCTTGCTGGCATGAAGAAAAAAGGAAGAGAGGGAGGCGAGAAGGGAGAGGGTGAGTGAGGAAGAGAGAGAGAGAGAGAGAGAGAGAGAGAAGGGGAAAGAGAGTTTGGGAACAGAGAGAGGATTTAGTCAGAGGAAGAAGAGCGATAAAAAAAAAAGTGGAGCCAGAGGGTGTGGAGGTAGTGAAAGGGAGAGATGGAGAGAGAGAGGGAAAGGAGAAGATGGAGAGAAAAGACAGGTAGTGGAAAAGGAGACAAGGAGGGAGTGAAAAGAGCCTAAATAGATTAAAGAATTAGGCAATCGAAGTGCTAGAGGTGGATAACGCGAGGGGAGTTTTTATGCAAACACACTCACAATCCAAAGTTGGCTCAAACATTTATTCTTCCTTTGTGCAAGCTTATTAGCTTTCCACTCAAGTGAGTGTGTAAGCCCTACTTGAGGGACGGCTTATTGATTGTGAAAGCTGTGAGACTGCACCTAAACACCACATGCATCAACTTACCTGTGGCACCATTTTCTTAAAGGAGTCCATGATTCGGGAGCTCTTGGCCTCTTGGAAGTAGGAGAAGCAGCCGGTGATGATGACGACGGCCGCCAGCACCACGCCCAGATACAGCTGAGACAGGGACAAACCGGGTCACAGGGGGGGGGAGAGTCATTATCGCCTCGTTTTGGGTTCATGTAAGGCGTGTTTAAGCGTAGGAAAAGGGGATTTACAACACCTTGAAACAGTTTTCAAGCAAAAACCTTAAATGCAGAGTGCAAGAGGAGAGTTAAGAGCAGGGGAACCTGGGAAAGCTCTCTGTCTTAGTGGAAGATTTAAAGGGGAAAGCCGTCCTAGAGCTGAATTCTCGTGTACTATTTCCGTCATCTTGGATGGCTCATCCAAGCGAACATCTGTCTCCGAAACCCAGAAAAACCAAGAACTGAGAGTCTGATGCGAGGCCACCAAGAGATGCTGTCTGAATCGGAGCCTGGCTCTGTAAACTCTCAGAGCAAGCAGCATTTCATGGCGGTTTATTTATTTATTTCATTTTCGCTGCGAATATTTTCAGTTTTACCAGTGAAAAAGCCGTTATAGGTTCAGCTCTCACTGATGCAAACAAGACAGCCAGGCACTTTGGATGAAAGCGTCTGCCAGCTGGTGTTCTGTACTGGATGTCCTGGACTCCTGGAAAATGAAATTCCAAAAACCTTGAAAAGTTTTCTTTTTCTGGAAGGTGCTGCTTTCATTTGACAGCAACAACAGAATGTTTTGCTCTTTCATACTTGAATGTCTTCATTTTTTTTTTCGTTTTCTTTTACCGTAGCTGTGCAAAATCCTCTGAACCAGGAAATACATCTGTATTCTCAGTAAATCACTTGTCAGTGTTTTCAATGTTTGCCTGCGATTCAGCATTCAGTCTGCAGCTCCTGGTTTTCTGCAGATTCCAGCTCGACTCTTTTGCCTTTTCTCGCTTCGGGAGACATTTGTTCTTGCTCGCCAGCTGCACACGATTGTGGGAACAACATCTGTCCACGCAGGTGACACATAATAGATTCATCTAAATCTACTTAACTTTAAAGGACTGAAGGAATAAATGCTTCATTTCCAGATTGAAAAAACATGAATTTTAAAATATGGCAGTAAAATGAGTTAATTTGGCAGCACTTTCAGAAACCTCAAATGCTTCTTCTTCTTTTTTTTTTTTTTCTTGATCTTTCAAACCGTAGCTGACAATGAAATCTTTCAGTGCAACAGAGACATTAAAAAAATGATGTAAAATGAAGTTTAAACAGACAACAGCGATGTGTGCAGTCCTGTTAGGGTGGATTTTCATCTTAAATAACTGCTTGTACATTATGCAAAGGCTCAAAGTGCCAAATCTGCAGGCGGTCGGGCTTTTGAAGTAGCTCACCAGAGCATCCAGCTGTACATACTCAGTACTGAATGTGGAGATTAAACCGGGGAGATTAAAGTTATCACGTGTGTGCATGTGCATGTGTCTATCTACTGTATGTTACTGTATATTATGCAAGGGTTTAAAGCTGTCTGGGGTTAGCGGAGCGCTGAATGATGATTACATAATGACTCAGAGTCATAAAGTGCAGTATGGATGGCTGCTCGGCTCCATTTGAACAGCGGGTGGTCTGATTATTTATCCCCGCTCATGCCAGGACCCGTGCCAGCGTCGGCGGCTGTTTCTACGTCACGCTCTGAGGGGGGGGCGGCCTCCGTGTCACTGCGTGCATGTAATTCTCTGCTTAGGAGGAGCAAATCATCGTGTGTCCAACGGGTTTTAAGTTTGTTTTCTCTCCGTTTCTTTTTTTAACTTGTCTTTCTTTCCTCTGTGTCTTTGACTGAATAATGGCTCCGTGTTGGATAATGTGAACTATTGCGTCGTCATTTTGGCAGGGACGCTTGAAAAGGAGATTTAGATCTCAAGAGGCCATCCTGGTTGAATAAAGGTCCAATAAAAAAATCTCTGAGATTAGATGTTGGTTTAACTTGTGCGTCTGATGCAGACCGGTCTCCCTCAAAAACTTTTTTTTTTTTTTAATCACTATGTTTATTGAGTTTTCATGTAATAAAAAACAAAACATACTTTTACTGCATTTGTACAGGCCAATTAGTACAACTCATATTT
>JAOWBC010000115.1:16665066-16677534 GCA_028566105.1 Hypoplectrus providencianus
CTCCCCCACCTCCCTATATTTTGAAGCGGAGCTGGTTGGTGAGACGGGAGAGGAAACCAGGCGGTTTGGGTTTCCCCGTCCCGCCCTCACCACCAGGACCCCCCTCCCCATTTTTGCGGGTCAGCTCCAGCTCGATGGTCATCAGCACCCGGCCCGGGCCCTCCTCCCCTCCTCCTCCTCCCACCCCCCTCTCTGCCTTTCTGGCTACGGTTCGCTGCGGCTGCTTGGGCTGGGGCATCGGCACCGCCAGGTGTAGGGGCTGGAGCAGCCGGCCCACGAGCCCGCCCCAGCCCCTCCCCGTATCCTATTTCTTAGCCTGGCGTGACTCCTGCTTCTTCTTTTCCGAGGCGGCCGCCTTCACCTTGGAGGGGTCGGCGGGAGGCACGGGGCCCTGTGGGGGCGGAGGGAGAGGGGGTCGGGGGGAGAACAGGGGAGGAGAGTCACTTCAGGAGGAAAGGAGCGTGAGGGAAATAGAGACAGAGAGAGAGAGAGGGAGGGCGAGGATGGAGGGTGAGATGGGTGAGTTAGAGGTGAGAGGGTGAGAGATGGAGTTAGCAGGACAGGTGGAGCTGTGTGAAGAGGAGAGAAAAACACATTTAGGAGGAAGAGGAGAGTGTCAGACGTACAGAGAGGGGGAGATAGGGGTGAGGAGGTAGAGAGACAGTCCTTTTAGGGGAGGGGGTAGCAAGTGAGAGGGGGCGGTGTCCAGAGCTGTAAGGGGGTGACAAAACAGGTAACCATGCGTTAGGATGGGACACAGTGGCAGGCAGGCTCCAAACTCCTGTGACAACTGAGTGACAAATGATCAATAACACACACAGCGGTGGGACAGGTCCTCACATCCCCAACTGAAGCAAAAACACTGGAAATAATAAGTCCTGCATTCAAAACCTTCAGAATAAAATGCACTTAAAGTATCAAAAGTTACTCATGATGCAGAATATTCCAAATATATCACTGGATTGTTGTTCCTGAGGCTATCTGTTACTTTTTAACTTCTTAATGTGCTGTTTTATGTGGTTTTAATTATTAAAAAAATAGCTTTATCATTTTATATTGAACATGTTTTTTTATGTAAATTCTCGACCTGAAAAGTAACTAAAGCTAGCAGCTAACTGTAGTGGAGTAAAAGGTGAAATATTTACCTTTAAAATGTTGTGAAATTACATGTATAAAAATACTCAAAATTGCACTTGAGTAAATGTACTTAGTTACCTTCCACCACTGCACACACACACACACACACACACACACACACACACACACACTAACACACACACACACACACACACACACACACACACACACACACACTAACACACCGGATGCAGCAGATTGACTATTTAAACACTTGCTATGCAGATGTTTCTGGATTTGACAGTGTTTGCACATAAAATAGCTCCTGTTTTTCTTCAGTGTTGTTTTAATCACATTAAAAAGTCCCCAGTAAGTATTTAATTAAGCAATTTGTAGATGAAAACGTTGAAACCAGTTACAAAATTGTCTAAAACCCCCTCTAAAAGGGAAGTTTTCAGATATCTAGTCGACATGCTTCAGTGCAGCATAATGAAATATAGTCATTAAAAGATGTTTACTGATTTAACAGGACACATAAAATCCATATCCTCATTTGAATTATTCAAATCGAGCCTTTTTCATGTTTAAATAAAGTTGCTGTGGCTTTTAAGTTTATTTGTTAACCCCAGCTTTGGTGTCATACTAATGATTACAGTATCGTTATTCATATTCTGTCTTGTTTTTGTTGTTTTTTGTTTCTTTGCTTCTTGTTTTTTGGTGCATAAATTGCCTAAATGCATAAATTGTGAGAAAGTTAAATAAAAAAGATGCTGCATCTCTTGGGGCTTATTCTGTTGACAAAAAATTGCTCAAAACTTTCACCTAATTTCAGCCTAGACGCCTCCAGTAAATGCTGACTGTGCTGCAAACCAACACATCCATGCATTCTGGGTCTCTGAAACATTTAGACTTTCAGACACTAAAATCTACACGAAGAAGAGAAAAATGAAAGCTGCATCGCATTTAGAGAGGAGCGCTACCTGGGGATGAAATATTTGTTTACAACCAATATAATAAGGATTTTAAATGAGTTATTAAAGTTTACATGGGAATAAATAATTCCTTATAGGCCATTTTGCTGAAGCCGTGATAGACCTGCTTTACCGGCGGATGTATTTTTAAACAAAGTCCCACATTCAGCCTCAATTCATCTAACTCTTGTACTTATATAATTCATCCATTCACTCCCACTCATTCTGTATACTGTCTGTGCAGTGTCTAAAAACATCTCTCAGAAGAAATCTATAAAAGGAAGAGGAGGAAGGAAGGAAAGTGAGGCTTCATTTGAGCACAACAAATCCATCGGGAAAGGACCGGACGGAGTGGAGATAAGGTCGAAGTAACACTTAACTTTACAATAGCTGTATTCCAGTGCATTAACCTGTGAGTTAACCTATTGAAAAGTATCACAAGTGCACAATAATGCTCTGATGGAGCCTAATGAAACTTCTCTCATATGTAATGGTTTTCGCAAAACTGTGTACTCCGAATGCTCGTCCACAGGTTGAACTCACGGGCCCGTCCTCTGCTGTAAAGTGCAGCAGTCCAGCAGAGGACGGCCAGATAACGGGAGGAAAAGCTGGCTGTGAGAGGGAAATACATCCCATAATAACACGTCAGGTTAGTCAACAGTGAAAAGCACGCTGGAGGCTGCTTCTCGCCACCGAAGCTTCCCGCTAATAATACCCCACTGATTGCATTAGAAAATGTATCATCTTTAATTATGCGCCGTGTCAGAGCAGCACGCAGTCTGATAAGACGGCGACGGAGGCGAAACGCCGCGTCTGACATCCGGCTCGACGGGGGCAGCGGCAGCGCAGCCCATCCGGTGTCATTACCTTCGATCATACTTACACTCTCTCATACATCATTGCATTGTTTACCATTATGCATCCCACGGCAGGCTCACTTTCTGCACGGCTCCCACGCTAATGACGGGGGCTGCCTCGTAAACACTCTCCAGCCCGCTCAGGCAGAATGCTGAGCCACCCTTGGTTACAGGGGGCTGCACACACACACACACTTCAAAAGGGGAAATGTGGGTACAGTGGCAAAACAGGAGGGACTGGTGGGGAAGTAGATAGGGAGGTAAGTGGCTGCTTCCCCTGCTGCATGCTAAAGAGACACGCTGACAGGTGAGGAGGGAGATTGAGAGGTAGATGAGGAGTGAGAGGTAGTGATTTTCTGTCCAGAACCGAAGCTGATCAGAACCCAGAGCACCTGAAGAGGGAGAGAAACTGGGAGGGGGAGTGATGTGGTGGTTGGTGGCGGTGGAGGTGGAGGTGGAGGTGGGAGGGGAGAAGTGTGATGGAGGATCGACAGAGCGAGAGAGGAAGCAAAAAAGGGAAGAGGAGAGGGGGAATTACAGACAGATAGTTGCTTCTCATGGTCAGCAAGGAAGTCAAAGGCAGGGAGGTGGATGGAGGAGAGGAGCAGGAGGAGGAGGAGGAGGAGGAGGAGGAGGATGCGACTGAAGAGAGAGAAGGGGGAGAGACTGGGGACCGGATAAAAGGAATGTGAATGAGAGAGCGAAGGAGGGAGGGAGGAGAGTAAAGTGAAGTGAGGAGGGAAGGCAATTGGGGGATGGAAAGAAGAATGGGTGGGTTGTGTGTGTGTGTGTGTGTGTGTGAGCTCAGATCGATACAGAGTGCACTCAATTATCATTCCAGTACAGTGTGTGTGTGTGTGTGCCTCATTCCTGTGAGCTTTTCTTATGTGTGTGTGTGTGTGTGTGTGTGTGGCTGCTCCTCTCCCACAACTCCACCTAATGGGGAGTAGCACACACCACAGGGTTCCTTTGTCTCTCTGTCTCGCTCGCTCCCTCCTTCACTCGCTCACCCGCAGCCTTTTGGAGATTTGTAGTGCAAGGCCAGCAAACAGAAAGTAACGAAGATGGTGAGGCTGATACAAAATTGTGTTGTGTCAGCAGAGCCTCCTAATAAGGGTTATTTGATCAAACAACCACTTATGAGCAGCACTATAAAATCCCACGAGCCCTCCGTGTGCGGCGCGGGAACCGGCTCCGAGGAGAGAGAGAGAGAAATAAATAAAAATACGCCAGCTCAGATGTGAATATTTTTCTTTCAAGCCAACACTTGCGGGAGGAGTAACTGTAAATGACAACATTGTCAAATATTCCAGTGTCCTTTTGGCGGCGAGTTATTTATTCATATATGCACTGTCACCCGCCGGAGGCACTTGAGAGCAACTGACTGCAGCTCAAGAGCAACCTGACAATCATATGACAGTAAAAAAGGAAAGAAGAAGACAGAGAGAGGAAGAGGAGCTCCGGGGAGATGAGAACGAGCGCACTTGTTTGAGGTAAAAAAAAAAATATATTAAAAAAAAAAAGAAAAGGAAGGATGGGCCCTCGCTGGCGTCGCCCCCTCTGTGTTAGTCACAGGGGCAAGATGGCGCACTCCTAACCGCCGGCGAAAGCCCGCCGCCGCCACCGCTACCGCCGCGACATTAGCTTTCACCTGCGGCGAAATGACTCGCTGTCACAATAGCACCTTTGATCTTCCGCCTCGGATATCTTTGCGCGTCTCTCATTTCAAAGCAGATTTTTTGATTTAGGGGAAAAAAAAAAAAAAAAAAAAAATGCCTTGAACCCAAATCCCTTGACTTCCCTTTTTTCATTATCAGCAGGCAAAGCGTGCAGTCGATTACAACACACCCCCGCAACCATCCAGCCCCCACATTAGCACAGAGTAATCAAACAGAAACTTGCCCTGGTGTCTTGTATTTACAAAAGGATACAAGCCACCAAAATGTCTGATTAATCCACCACTTGAGGCTATCGCACTCCCATGAGGAATGAAGGGGAAAAAAAAAAATACCCCAAATCCTCGGCGTGCAGCTGCGTAAAACCACTGATAACAGCCCAGACCATAATAGGCCCAGTGATTTTCATTTGACTCCCAGTGAGCAGAATCAGCAGCTCCCGTCCCTTTCCCCACTGCGAGCAAATCACAGCCCCATTCAATACGGCAATAGCTCTGCTCGGCCATTTCACAGTAGCTGGTTTGATTTTTGCCCCGTGGCTGTTTACTCACACCGCGCTGTTTGGCCCCCCTGAGGGAGCCGAAGGAGGGGTGAGGGCCACAAGAGAGAAAGAGTGAGAGAGGAGGGTCGGAGCAGGCTTTAGAGCACCTCCGACGCCGAGACGGCACTAGAATTTTAACAGCTTGAACACTGTTATTAGTGTTTGCCGGGCAGAGTTTGAATGGCATGTTATTTTGTTGTTGATATGTCGCTTTGAGGAGGAGCCGGCTAAGTGTGCGGACATGCTGGAGCTGCCTGGGCTGGCGTCGGGGGGGGAATGCGATTATGAAACTGTGCCGTTATGCACTGTCATGTTGGATGTGTGCTATTGTGTGGCTGCGCGGCAACAGAACAAATGAATATTCTTTGTGACAACACGTTTCCCGAACACTGAACGCTGTTGTGATCGCTCCAAAAAAGGACGTCATCTCGCCATTTAGCGCCTGGATGTGACAGCAAACTGAGCTGTCTCAATAGGTGTTGTGGACTGGATGTGTACATGTATGGAGCATGTGAAGAGGAGGAGGAGGAGGAGGAGGAGGAGGAGGAGGAGGGGAAGGTTTGGGGAAGAGAGGAGGGGAACTTGCCTGTCTCTGCTGTGATCCCTCTTTCTTTTTCTTGCCATGTTTGCTGGAGGGGACAAAAGAAAGACAATGTCAGGATGTCGAATCTATCTCTCCCTCCAGTGGTCACAGGGCAGCATTGCCTGGCAGCCATCATAAAGAGAACATCAACTTAATCTAGTGGGCCTGTCCCAAACACGGCCCCCGGGGGCCAGATTATGATCTCCTGAGATTGGATAGGTAAAAGCAAGGTGATGGATCCATCATCTTCATGATCTGGTGGATTATCCACTCAGAAACTTTCGCTTCACCACTTTTAATCATCTTGCTTTGGACCTATGCAGCACTGAGATGAGAGATCATTATCTGCCTCTTTCCAGCTCACTAACCCCCGAATCTAAACCCTCGCACACCTAACCAAATCAAAACGTGGCGCGGCAGCTACGCCAGCTTGGCCACGCAGGTGTCGGTGCCAGGGATGGGCTCCGGCTTCAGCTCCAGCCCCTGGCACAACCCCGCCTGGCAGAGCGCCGCCAGAGGGCCGGGCACTGACCTGACACTGAGGCTGAAGACGCGGCGCGCCACCAGGAACCTCATCAGGTAGTAGATGACCACGATGAGCACCAGGAGGCCCAGCACCACGCCGATGATGGCGCCCGTGATCACGCCAGCCTGGATGGGCACTGTGGGTGCAGGAGACGGGGAAAGGAAAAGCACGATTTAAAGATAAAAAAGGATAAAGAGTTGAAAAGTGTGTGACAGAGAGAAAAAGGAAAAAATGGGTAAACAGAAGTGGGAGAGGAAAATGTGTCATAGCAGGGAGGACACGGACAGGAGAGGAAGACGAGGAGCGGAGCCAGAAGGGGAGAGAATGAGAGATGAAAGTAGATTAGACAAGGAGAGCAAAGGTAAAATAAAGGTTGAATGAAAGATGAAGCAGTGCAGTGGAGGGAGAGAAGGAGATGAAGAGGAGGAGAGATAAGGTAGAATAAAGGTGAGCGCCAGGTGGGGGGAGAGACGGGGCGGGGGAAGGCGACGGAAAAGGGAAAAGTGGAGAGAAGTGGGGAAGAGGAGGCAAGCAGGAGGGGGAGAAAGAAGTGAAAGGGAGGCAGCGATAGCAATCTCAAATAGAGAAAGAGATAAAATTGTAATTGATTTCATTTAACAGGAGGTGCGAGGAATTCTAAACGAGGCAGCGCCACGACTAGTCTGAACACAGTACACGCTTTAGTCTGATGCACAGCGCAAATTGAGATTAATTTCAGAGTTTGGAATGATTATAACAACAATCGAGAACAGTTGGCTTCTGATGAAGAAAATTCCCCAAAATGCGCCATATGGGCTCAGTGGAAAGCTAATGAGCAGACACAGATGTAAGACAATGCAGGCATTAGACTTTACATACTGGGGAATTTGATTTTCCCCAGGATTTTTCGCTGTCCCCCCCTCCCCTCCCGTCTTACCCTTCTCGAAGACCAGCAGGCGCACGCTGGAGGGCCGGCCCACTATGTCAGGGGGGTTCTTGGCGTCGCAGGTGAAGGTGCCGTTGTCGTTGAAGTCCAGGTTCTTGAGCAGGATGGAGCCATCACGGCGGCCGGGGTTCCCCACAAACTCCAGCCGGTCCCTGAAGGGGCCCTTGTTGTCCACGTAGGCCATGCCACCGGTGTAGTGGAAGATCTGGAGGACAGGGAGGACAGGGAGGACGTGTTGCTGTTACTGCGTTTACCAGCATTAATTTAACCTCAAATGTAACTGCTGTGGGAGGTTATTTTTCATTTTGTGGTCAGTTTTGCTGTGTTGGTAGCAGCTCAGAGCTTGTTGCTGCCTGTAGTGGTTAAAGTTGCTTTCATATATTATTATCCTACACTAAATTAGAGACAAAAACCCTGAATGAAACCTGAAGTATTACACATTTACTCATGTAAATCTGGTACATTTTAATGATAATGAGCAGCTCTTTTTTGTGCCCTCTTGGTTGGTCAGTCCTTGAAAGTTTCCCCACTCCTTTGGCTGCCACAGTTTCCACCATCAGATGCAGAATATCACCATGGAAGTCAGTTACTTAAGCTGTGTGTGAACAAGTGCGTGCATGCTGTCCCAGCTACTGCAAATTCATACTTTTTGTTATTAAAACCCCAAAATGTAACGCAACAAGTCCTGAAAACCATCTGACTTAACGTTTTTTGTTCCTGACCTCAATAAGACATGAAGAAGATCAACACGTTCGCTTTGGAAATATAAGCTATTATTATATTCTTCTTTTCTTATTGTTATTATCAATAAATAAAAAGCATGATCCAGCTGGCAGTGGCATGGTAGCACTCGTGAAATAACATTGTTGACTTTGGTTTTCTGTTGGGGCCTGTGTCCACAGCGCCTCTCACATCCTCCTAAAGTGGATGTTTTCGTGTTTTATGCTCATTTTCTTTTCTTCATTCTTTACACTTTCACTTCTGCCTTCACTTCTGTCAGAATTTCTACAGCCACTAGAGGGCGCCACTAACTACAAACACAAATATGGAGTGTGAGTGATACAGGCATGAATTTAGAGATGACAGATTTTTTAGCTCTGTGTTAGAGTCAAATAAGTCCTGAGAGATATTTCCTGACTTTTTAGCTGCTATATGTCCATTTTTTTATCTTGTCTGTTTGGTTTTGGTATTGGGCTCGGACACTTGGAGCAAAAGCTTTTATATTACACAAAAATACTGATTAGAGTTCCTTTATTGTCAGTATTTGGGAAATATTAATTTTGTTCTCTTTGTTGGAAGCTACAGCAAAAAGCAGGAAGAAGTAAATGCAGGTGTGAAGTTTTGGATCTCACTTTTTCTTGTTTCTGAAATGTTGTCATACTTTTTTTTTTAGTTCCATTTTCTTGCACAAGCTAGCAGAGATGAGAAGAAACCATGTGCTGCTTCATGCACAATTAAGATGAAGAGCAAGTCTGTTTCCACTGCTGGAACACGGAAAACTGTCATTAACTGTGCAACAATTGTGATTTTTTCCCGGGAACGTCACCACAGACGCTCCGCTCATAATACGGCAAATGTGAGTTATTTCATCAGTGGGCTCAGTCAGCGCTGTGTCATCTCATTCAGCGAGAGATAATGACTTATTCAAAAGATTAGTGCTTTAACTCTCACTATTTGATGTCATGTTACGCTGCTTTAATTCTTTTAATATTTGAAACATTGGTCTTTTTTTTTCTTTTAGTTAAAAAAAGTGGTGTTTTCCATTATATTTCTAATTATGAAACAATGAACAAAGTATGGTATGAAACTAGTTTGGCACATTAAAATCAAATCATTATGCTGTCCAGACAACATAAAAGTCTAATAAAATGACAGACAGCAGAAATAAAAGCTAATTGATTATAAGGGAGCCCGAAATGATAAAAACCACAAACTCCAACAAGGTCAAGGTCAAAAAGTGGTAATTCAAAATGTTCAGCTCACGTCTGATTGAAAGTCTGCAGCCTGTGAAAGCCGACGCAGCTTTTTACATGACACGAGCATGTCAGAAATCAAATACGACACTTTAGAAGGACAAATGCACCGTGAAAACAGACAGACGTATGAAACTGTAAATCCGTCCCGGCGGGTAAAAGCAACGAGCGACAGAAGATGAGTGGAAAAAAAATAAAAAGAGAAGAGAAATCTAGTTTCAAAGTGAGGGCACTGCGGGAGACGGATGAAAGCGAAGGAGGTGAGGGGAGGAGATAATGAGAGAGGAGGGGAGGGACAAAGGAGGCAGGGCTGGGGAGGAGGAGATTAAGGGAGGTGGACAGAGGGAGGCGCAGTCAGGACGGGCAGATAGAGAGATTAGGGAGATGGCAGGACGATAAGGCCAGGGAGAGTGAAATTAAAGAGCAGGAGGCAGGAGGAGTGGGAGGATTAGGGGAGAAACTTTCTGTGCGCTTGTTGTTTCCTTCGGCCAGTTAATACACCAATCCTGCGCTTGTGTGTCAGAATAAATTGAGTATTGCTTGAGTGTGTGATGACATTTTAGACGCTCTTGCGGTCCTGTATTTGTCGGATTAAACCAGGATTCCTTTCTGATGATTCCTAAGTATCCTGCTCTGTGAGCGCCCCAAAAACTACTCTAAATAATAAATCCTGGAGCAAAAGAAATCCTGATATTAAAGCTGCACATGCCAAGTTTGAAAGTGATGCCAAATTTAATCAGATCTTATCTTTTTATTTTCTGTATGTGACACCAGCACACCGCCCCCTCCTCTGGCCAAATTTCCGTCCCTCCTCGTGCCTGGTAGGGGCGGAGAGGGTGGAAACAAAAAAGTCTTTTGGTGGCAGAAGCTGCCTTTGTTGGCGACTTTATGTTGCTGCAAAACCACTTTTCTGTATTTGCTTCTTGAATATTTATTTGCCTCTTGAATGTGAAAAAAGGTTATCTTCAAGAGGGAGTGCATAACATCAGAATTTAATTTAAGAAAGTAGCAATTTATGCTGAAAATCTGACTCTTCATCTGCTAAATGATCCTCTAAATTCATCAGCCGGTTGCAGTTTTTATCGCCGCCACAGTGAGTTTACAGACGCCTGCTGTGGCTTAAAGCGGCACAGATGAGGGCATGAGATTCAAACGCCAAAAAACCAAAACAATGAGCTTAAAGATGAACGTTTTCACATTAACTTTGGTCCATGACAATCTCATCAAGTGCAGCTTTAAAGTGGATGTGACTAATTTTGTAGAGATTGTTTTACAGGGTGCAAACTCTTTGGTAATTTTTCTTTATACACACACAACTGTCTCATTGTTTGTGTGTGTGTGTGTGTGTGTGTGTGTGAGTCTCACAGAGATGCTGTCCCGGGAGCCGTCAGGCCTGTATGTCCAGGAGAAGGTGACGTCCTCGGAGGTCCAGCGCCAGGAGAAGAAGGAACAGGACAGCCGGATGTCGGAGCCCACCAAGGCGTGGCGCTCCCAGCCGGTGTAAATCACTATGGCCTGGGACTGCTCAGGCACTGGGAGACACACAGCAGGGGGATCAACTCACACACACTCAACATTTTCTTGATTTAATAGCACCTTTTCTCCATCATCTATTATCTGCAGTAGAATGTGTGTGTCCTGTGAAGTTAGTGAGCAAAAAAAAACACATGCATGCTCAGTTTCCTACATAAAAGCCTCATATTTATCTCAGTTGTGTTTCACTTTTAACCAAAATGATGCCAGTTTTTCTTCAGCTGATACATTCCTGAACATTTTCCAGCCTTTACTGTATGCTGAACACCACTCACATTACCATTTATTATTTTCTCCCTGAGATCTATCAGATAAATCCCAAATACTTAGATATGCGCCCACACACACACACCGTTAAACTGCACATTTAGTGGTGTCAGATTCAGCATCGATTCAGACGTGCGCTCAGTAAATATTTGGATTATTACTGGAATATTAGTGCCAGTCTCTCAAAGTCAAAGGGGAACATCATTTTCTCCATTAATATGGATTATGTTGGCTTAATCATGTGCGCTGTTTATGCTTGAATAATATCTAATGATCGATGTTAATTTGGTTTTGGCTGCAAAATCAATATTTTACTTCCCTGGAAAATGCACTCAGCATCTCAAACAACCAGCAGCGCCCCTGGGAGCTGCACACCCCTGCCACTCCAACATTAGCCAGAACATCATTTCTGGATTGTTCAGTTTCACTTAAGATGTGTGAGCGGGCCACCGATGAGTCACAGCAGTCTCACGGCTACATTAACACTCGTGCCCCTCGGTGTCGCTGAGCTTTCTTTCTTCCAGCACCCGGAGAGTAAAGTTCACCGCTCTCTCTGCGAGCGTCCTTGAGCGAGTGCCGTTAGAGCAGCCAGCCCCCGCAGAACTCGTCAGTGAAATAACGCTTGACATTTTTAATTAAAATTCTGACAAAAACTGCAAATATCAGACAGGAGGGGAGCACTGAAAGCCGTCTGCTGGAGAGCAAAAACTCTGCCAGCCCTCTCTTTAAAAGTCATAATATTACTCTTTAACTCTGCACACTTGGAGACACCTGCTTTATAAGAGCAGCACAGATGTACAGCGGGGTCACTCTGCAGAAAGCACCTGAGACTGAGCAATGTCCTCCACAGGTGTCCTCACAGCTTTTCATTAAACCGATAAACACGTGTTAGGATATTATTTCAAATCATTTAGTGTTAAGCAACTGTAAAGAGAGGTGTTATATTAAAAAAAAAGATCAATTAATTCCCTACTAAGCTTAATTTTCTTATCATTAAGTTAGTTTGAAAGTAAAGGAGAAAAAGAAAAAAGCCCTTTCTGTTACATCCTCATTTAACCTTTAACCCCACATCAGTGCAAACACAATCTCTTTACTTTCAACAGATGAAATTCACAGCTGGTGTCTGGAGACCTCCTGAAAAATCAAACTTCATAAAAAGTTCAAACAAGATTCAGTCTCTCTCTCTCTCTTTTTTTTTTTTTTTTTTTTTACCTATTCCCAGGAGGACGACCGACGCCAGCGCCAAAAACGTCAGCATGGTTTCAGGCTTCTACGGAGCTCCCCAAAGACTGATGCCGCAGACCTGACAGGAGTCTGTCGAGGAAGAGTCCCACTCTGGAGGGAGTGTGAGTGGAAGGAGGAGAAAGAAAGAAAGTGGAGTGGAGGGGTGCAGGACGCCAGGATACGGGGCTTCAAAACAGGACAACAACAGAAAACCCACTGTCCCCTGGTTTATACCCAACCACACCCCTCACACAGGCCCGGCCCGGCCCATTCCTCCTCTCCACACACCCCCCCCCTCCACCGCCACCACCATCC
>JAOWBC010000115.1:16722365-16741611 GCA_028566105.1 Hypoplectrus providencianus
TGGGGGGGTGGATGAAGCGGCGTGGTTGGAAAGAAAAACAAAAAAAAGAAGAAAAAAAAGTGAGAAATCAATATCATCCAAAATGAAAGTGAGCAGAATGAGTGAGGGAGAATGAGGGACGGGGCTTAACGGGGATGAGGCATTGTGTAGTGGCGCCGAGGAGAGACTGCAAAGTGAAACGAGGGGGTTTGTTTAGGCTTCACTTACCAGTAAGTCTGTTTGAGAATGAGACTCTTTTCTTCGATCCAGGCCCGCCTGCTCTCGGAGCTCATCCCCTTCCCTGCGTCGATCACAGCGGGAGGGAAAACTATAAGGAAGGAGGGGAGGGGGGGGGGGAATGCATTTCAAACCGATGTGTGTTTGAACATTTGTTTGGCCGTACATTCGCTGGATGAAAGTTCAGAGGGACTTCAAAGGGCCAGGAAATGTAAAAAGGCTTACAGCCGAGCAATTACTCATGTTGTGTACAGCTGCGTGTCGGCGTTTCCGACAACGCTGAACACACTTAAGATGAATTTTCAGTCCCACTGTGCTAAAAATGGTTGGGATGATATTACAGAGTGAAGGCTAAATTAATCATTTTGTTACCCAATGCAACATTAATAATTACAATATGTTTAAAATATGACTGAATACAAATTAATCAAGATTAATTATTCATTGTCAAGCCCCACTCCAGCCCAACAAAGATTTTGCTCTTAGTTGACCTGCCTGATTAAATAATGGTTAAATAAATAAATAAAAATGTTAAGAAAAACATTTCCAGACCAGACCACAGATCAATGCAAATTTCCCCACCGAGCCTCTGGTCTAATTGACTCTTATTAAAGCATACCTCCAGCCGTGAGTAAGCCACGAATACTAATAAGTCAGGAATGAATTTATTTAATTTGGTGTAGGTGGTGTTGGTAAGAGCAGGTTGGATCAGTGCTGAAAGCAGGTGGTGAGAGACAAGCTGTCAAAACTCCCTCCAGAAAGCCATTTATTTAGCATATTGGTGAGAAGATGTGTCGATTTCATCCCCCCCCGCTGCTTACCTCGAGACTGATGTGTTTTTGTTTTGTTTTTTTCTTAATCAACATGTTTTTGAGAGACACATTCAGTCACGTATTTGCTTGGTTTGCTCATTAACTGTTTCAAACTTCAACTCTAACCGCGCAAATGAATGAATATGTATGAATATGATTTTAACACAGTGTTAACAAGTTGCTCTATAAATACAATGTTTTCATGAATTCCTCTCTAACACCTTAGCTTCCTCTCCATTAGTGTGACCTCCCAATGGGGGGTTCACTGATAAATTCACATTTTAACTACGTCATATCACAGGTACAGGAGTATCTAATTATTACAGTCGCAAACGAGTCCTCACAGGTTGAGTTACAGTGGAGGGATTGTTCCTTTAGGTTGAATTTGAGAAGTGGAAGTCACCACTGAGACGGGCGGTTTATGGACGTTTTGAAGCCTCGAGTTGGACAATTTGAAAATTGGCATCTTGGTTTTTTGGGAGAAGTCGTGACCAAAGTCAGAAAGGTAACCTCAGAAGCAAGGGGTATCTGAATTCACGGTATCTGTTTTTATTAATTAGGACACTAAATCTGGCTTAAAACAAAATGTACTTGCAGGAAAGTGTTATTAGATAAGGAAAATGTTACAATTACCTTTTAAAGTGTGCTTTTAGGTCATTAAAGGGTCAGAGTGCTGAAAAATTCAACAATTTCTATGTACAGGGAGCCATTAGTCATGTTCCCATCAACAAATTTCTCTGCTCATTTTGGAGAATTACATAAAAAAAAACGCTTGCTGGAAACAACATAAATTGTATAAAAATTTAGAAAATTAGCATAAAGTTTGAGCTTGCTTGACTTTTTCATTAAATAAATAATTTCTGTGGGAAAAGAGGGTGATTTTGCATGAAAAACAACAACCTTTTTTTAAAGATTCTTAAACATTTAACTCTTGTTAAAACCTCCTGTCAACTCCAGAGGACTTTTATCCTTCATAACTAACATCAGATTCACTCTAATGAAAGGATCTCTCAAAGAAAACTAAACCCAGATTAATATACATACAGGGCATCCAACTATTGTTTTAAGACATTCTTGAAAAATAGTGAGCTGCTTGTTTAAAATTGGAAATTACCTTGTCCAGGGGGCGTCAGGCACACAGCCTGGCTCAGTGCAGATAGGACACTCTGCTCAGCCAGGCCTATCCTCAGCTTCCCAGCCAGGGACCTGTCAATCACAACCACAACACCAACAGCTGTCAGGGCTGACGTCCATTTGCACCTGCTGCCCATGACAAACGCTACATGCTCGAACATACACACAAGGAGTTAGGAAAGCACTGTGTGTGTGTGTGTGTGTGTGTATGCAGGTGTGTGCGCGTGGTCACACATGCAGCCAAGCCTGTCAATGTGTGCGTGCATGTGTGTATGTGTGTGTGCGAGCGTGTGAGTGTGTGAGAGAGAGAGAGAGAGAGAGGGAGTGTTATTTTACCTGACTATGTAGCGGGCCTCGGAAAAGCGGCATGCCACAAAGAGGCCTTTGATGATGTCGATTTTCTTATTCATGGCCTGAGGCAGACGGGAGGAAATTGAGATTCACAGAGGAAGAGCGAGAAGAGACAGAATGCAAAAAGACTGAGGTCACTAGCGAGTACAAACTCCATGTTCAATCCACAGTGTAAGGGGAAAAAAAGAAGAAGTAGAGAAAAAAAAAAAAAAAAACCCGGCAGCAGCGGGGATGAAAAAGGAACTAATTGCTTGAAAGATTTCAGCCAGGTGACAACTTATTCAGAGGCTGAGAGATTACTCGACTTCCTGTGAAGTAGACAAATAAACGAATAATTCCTGGTTCAATGCAAACCCACATTAACATTTCCTTTATTTTCCCTGCCTGACCCCACGACTGAGAGCCAAATAGAGTGAAAACAATATTTGCCCAGGCCTGTTTTCCCCCTAATGAAAATGTTATTCCCTGGCTCACCGAGTTCCCACTCATGCTGGCGATTTCCTTCAATTTCCTGAACACGCCCCCTGCTGTCAGACTGGCCGGCTGGAACATCATGCGCTGGTTGCTGCGGGAGCTCTCGGCCACGAGGCCCAGATCTCCCTTCTCCTGCGCCTCTGCCTTGATTTTGTCCAATTGTCGCCCTGGAAACAAGAGCGGAGACGGTAAATAGCAGCCGCCTCGCCGGCTGATGAGCAGAGAAGGGTGGCATTAGCAGTTCGGCTGAGAATGCACAAGCTAAGTGTTTGGGTGCAAATGAATGGTTATGTGTGTGTGTGTGTGTGTGTGTGTGTGTGTGTGTGTATTACCGGTTGCTTGAGCAACAGCTTTCATAAGCACCGTCTCTCCAACACCGAGCTCCATCCCCAGGTAGGCAGGGCCCAGCTGATTCAGACACAGATACACACAGCACAGCAGGTCGTCTGGAAAGAAACACACACACACACACACACACACACACACATCTTAGGGCAAATAAAAGATCAACACAGGAATGAGTTCCTGAATAAAGAAGTGAGTTTGCATGCGTCTCTCCTCTCAAACTCAGTGATTCTGAAATCAGGTCTGTGGTAAATACAAGCAGAAGAGATGTTTGTGTTTGGTTGTATAATATTGAAGAAATATCAGCACTTATTTTGAAGTTATGTGACCTTAAAATGTTACTTCCTGGTCGGCCTGCAAAGATCCGTCATTTTGTTTGCTCTCTATAAGGAAGCATGCATTATGGAGCACAACAGATGTATCAGCTGACCAGTGTTGCAGGCGGATATCGGTATAAGTGTGTTGTGTTTGTCCGATATATGCAGTTATTTAATTATTTTTAACACCATATATAATGCAGAAAACATTGCATGGCATGATTTTCATTATTCTTTTTAAAATTGTCAGGTTTATTTAGTTATTTAGTTTATTTAGCGACCTTCCAGAAGGTAAAATAATGTGTCACAATGTTAACAATTATCTTTAAAAGCTTGAGAAAGAAGCTATTTGTGTATTTCTGCAGAGTAGTTAGTGCACAATCCATTTAAAAAAAAAAAAAAAAAGAAAAAAAAAAAAGTCTATTTTCACTCTGGCTCAATAAATTACTTTACTGGCCACTGACCATATCTGTTATTGATTCATTTTCCCCTCTAAAAATCACTATCCGAATCGGTCTTGGGCACACAAAGAGAGGCAGAGACACAAACTCAAGGACATATGGACAAAGACACACTCACACAAACATGGAGGCACAGACACAGAACAGTGCAAAAACAAGGCCCCGTACACTCTCAGTCAGCACCATCCAAAACCAGTGAAACACAGAGGCTCAGACACACACACACACACACAGCATCAGAATCCCACAGGTGCATGCTCACACACAATCCGACACACACACAAACACACAGGCATCAATGAACTGACTCATCCTCCCACTTTTATGTGCAACCTGGCTTCATCATCATCTCCTTGATAGAGTGGCTGGCAGCCAGCTGCCTGTGTAGCTACATCAGCATGCATTATGGGAGAGATAAAATACCATTTACCTGGAGAGAGCAGCAGCACGGAGCGGAGCAGGTTCGACAGCGTCTCGATGTTTCTCAGCCTGGGAAATGACAACAGGATTGCTTTGAGACAAGGAGGACGAGTTAAACGAATTTTAAAGCCATCCTGTAAATACTGGGAGGCGGGAAATGAGATTTGTCTGGAGGTTTTAATCGGAAATGGAAGCTCGGGAGGCAGATGAACTGTTCATTTATGAAACGCTATACATCAGTGGAGTAGGTGGGAAAAACAAGTCATCACCGGGACGTTCGACATTCAATATCCTCAAAGGGTAAAGAGGAAGTCTGTTAAGGTGTTTTTAATTTGTTGGCAGGAGACTTAAGTTACAAATCATCCTCTAAAACGTCTGGTCTGGATTCTGAAAGGCATTTTTTCCTCAGCAAAAACTGTTGTTCTTGTTGGTTTCTAGGTTTTTTTCTTCCTCTAGAATTGTCACGAATGAAGTTTCCAGAGAATATAAGCTAAAAAAAAAAAAAATGTAATTAAATGGAACCCAAGTGTGAAAAAAAGTTGTCAGGAAAAAAAAGGATTCAGTGCTTAAAAAAAAACAGTTCCTAGAAAGTGACCTAATTGTAAAATTTCTTCATGTTCCCTGCCCTCCCCAGAAAATTAATGCAATTTCCTCACTTTCTCTGGCTGTAACACACTTCTCTAATTATATTCCAGAAATTCCCAGCAGGAAGCCAGAGTGGTTATTCTGTAAAAAATGCTTTGGTACATACGATATCCTTTGAAGAGACGAGTGATCGCTTTCTCCCAAATGGTGTTTACCTCCTTCAGGGGGGAAAAAAAAAGACTCAAAAACACCTTTTCCTCCATATGGAGCTCTTACCTGCCAGAGTCCTCTTCAATCTTCTCAAAGGTGCGAGCCACCGCCAAGTACGGCACTCTGGAGAGTGATGAGCAGATAGTTAGCAGGCGAAGGCGTTAGCACTGACAGGTTTTTAAATTCACGGCGTTTAACTGACTCAGCTGTTCGGAGCAGCTAGCAATTAGTGCAACAGTAGAAAGAGCTTTGATTGGAGGTTATCAAAACGGCTTTAACGCAACAGCAGGGAGGACAAAGGTCAGCGCTGCCAGGGTGGAAAATTGCTTCCTTACAATGATGACTGAGGCGCAAAGAAGAAAAAAAAAAAAGAATTTCTATTACAATCCATACTGGGGAGAGAACAAACAGCAGCGGAGGACTTGGAAGCTCCAGAAAGAGACATTTTCTGCAGATCAGGAGATTTAAATTAGGTTTACATACTCTGAAGCTTTGAAACTGTTTATTCAATTACTAGAAAGCATTTTCAAGTCATCCCACTGGCTTTTCTGTGACTGACATGAAGCTTTAACTGTCCTGATGCTGCAAACTTCATCTTAAATCTGGTTTGAAACACACGAAGCACATGGCTGAGCACAGCAGCTGACCTGAGTGGAAGCAGTTTGACTTTCTCCGCGGCCTTGATGTAAAATTCCATGTTTTTTCCATGACCCTCCATTACCAAGTCAGAGCACTTCCCTGGCCTGCACATTTTATTTCTCCTGAGCTTTTTTTTTTTTTTAATGTTTGACTCTGAGAGGTTGCACAAAGAGAAGCAGCCTGTTTTTTTTCCAACAGTTTGACAAGATTTAAGATAAAAGATTCTCATTCATTGTTTTATTGTTTATCACCTCTGTTTCAGGAAATACTACTTTCTGGGCATTTTTATATTTAATTTGACTGTCAGCAGTAAAGACTGGAAATAAATATAGGCAGAGTAATCTCTATATGGTAATTTAAATTTATTCTTTCAGGATTGTTCTCTGCAGGATGAAATGAAATAAACACTACTGTTGACATATGGCAGACTTATCCTAAAAGGTATATTTCTACACCACAGAGACTTAATTTATTTAAGGTTTCCATTTAATTTTCTATACATTTTATTCTTATTAAGATAATAGATTTTATTATTTTTACCTTATTGCTTTGTATACATATATTTTAGTTAGATTTTTTTAAAATGTAGATTAATTTCAAAGCATGAGATTATTTGTTTGTTTTTTTTTATCTACTGACAGCGATCGTAATATATTAAAACATAATTATAATATATATATATAAAAAATGAGATTTGTATTTCATATGCTCAAGTCAATTCAACTCACTGTATTTTAGACTATATGTATTTTTTACTCTTCTTTGTTTATTTAAAAGAATGTTGTGATACTTAAGTGAGATATTTGAACAATTGTATTTTAGGGTAGATTTTTCAACTATTTTCTGCCATTTTTTGGAAATAAAAACACTCAAATAGCAACGAGAGGAGTAAGAGAAAGTAAATTCCAGGAAAGTTTTAACTCTACTTGTTAAGACTTTATGATATTTTTTTACTTGTTTAAACTTTTTTTTTATCTAGTTTACACTGCTTGTTTACTATCTATGAATTTTTATTTTTTATTAAAAGCTCTTCTCTCTTCTTTATCTTGCTATCAACTTTGCCGCTGTTTTAGTCCAACAATGGAGACATTTTCAGTTCCTTTCTCATCTTAAACTTCCTCAAAAATTTATAAAAGTCTCTAAAATGTCACAGCCACTGAAACACATTCAACTCTCTCATTTCTGCATCTGATTGGAAAAGTTCGAGGCGAGTAAAAGTGATCAGACTGACTTACTTCTGGCCTTGCTTCCAGCAGGCGTGGTCCACGGGATGATAGTTTGACCTGGACGGATCGTAGTCCGTCTGTCCTGAGGTCGACTCGCTGAGTAATAAAAAAAAAAAAAAAAAAGAAAAGAGAAAAAAGAAGAACAGAAATGGAGCAAATTAAGAGTCTGACTGAATGACGGTGACAGCTGTTACAGTCAGTGAAGCGGCTCAGATCTCTTTGTAGACAGAGAGCCATGCACACTATTATCATAACAATGAGACACTTTGAAATATAATGAGTGTTTTGGGAAATAGCTCCACTGGTTACGTCAGACTGGAAGAACAACAGCAAAGTTCTGATTTATTAAGAAAAAAAAGTTTGTTTTATCTAATAGGAGAGCATTTGGCACATCAGCAAAGTTACACAACCATCTACTCTTACAAAAAAGGCTGTTTGAAAAGTTTTTTTTTTTATTGATGTGTGAAACAATGCGTGTACTTCTTTCACCTCACATATAAAAAAAATAAATAAAAAATCACTTCCTGAATTCATTACAAGCAGAGGGACTGCAGCTGAGCACGGCGCTTTGTATGTGCTGCCGATCACTCCTACACCGTCGCACACACACCAGGCAGTGATAAAAAATAGTTAGGAGGATGAAAAATGCATTTCCTCTCCTCAGGAGCTTAAAATAGTCCGTGGCTGGAACAGTTAACACAACCTCAATGTAGCAAAGCAGCAACACAGAGCTGCTGCTGGTTTATTTACATGTAAGAAAAGCACGTCCTTACATAAGGCACATGATGAAGAACTCATTATAATAATAATATTAAATACAGGAATATGTTGGCTGGAAGCATCCCAGAAATTAAACATTAGCTGACTCTTCTTTTATTTAAATAGCTATAAAAACACACGCGATGATAGATAGTTATTTGATATAGAACAATTCCTTTATTTTAAATCAAGGCAAAGCAGATGTTAGTGTGAAAATATGACAAATGCCTGATCACAGCGGTGAAGTAATCATTTTGAAGATTGCCATTTAAGTAACTGTGTGAAGACACTCTCTAGTCAACGCTGATTGCTGCACTGATTTCTTCCTCCATGTCGCAGTTTAAGGTTTAACTAATGAAACGGATGACTCACAAACTCACCTCTACAAAGACTTCAGCTCACTGCGGTGTAAAGCACTGAATTCTTATTTCCTAATAAATTCTAGCGTTTAACTTTGATGTTGGTGTAATTTAAAGTAAAATCTATCTGAAATTAATCAAATCACAAAGCTGAAAAAAAAGTACTAAAAGTAGAAAAAGTATTCCTTATTTAAGTAAAACTAATTATATAAAATAAAAAAAATATTCTAAATAGAAAATTAGATTATTATTATAATTGATGCATTTTTATGTTTAATCTTTACCTGAAAAGTAACAAATGTAGGTAATGTAGTATTCTTTGCTCTTTTTTATATTGTTAGGGTGTTTGAGTGTCCCGAAAAGTGATATATGTTTATTAAATAATTATACTATTAAATATTGTAGCTGGAAACCCAGTCTTGTCTGAGACTGTGATTTAACTTTTATACACATTTATTTCTGCTTTCCACAGGAACCTGCAGCTCCACAGTCTTTTATTTTTCCCATCCTGCTTGATGTATGAAGTTCTGCTGCAGGACTTTATGATTTTGTAAACACAAGCAGCCATCTTGCTGTAATTAAAACTTTTCCTGAACTGGCAGAAATGGACGATTAAAATGTGAAGTATGAGCGAACACAATGAGCGAGGTTGATTTAAAAAGGTGGAGGAATAAAATAGATTGAAAATAATAACCTCTGTGGTTGGAGTTATTAATCTGAATAATCAGGTATAATTTAGTGATTAATGATAAAACATCCAGGTTCAGATTCGCCTCCTTTCTTTTTGTACTTGAGGTCAGAGGTCAGAGGTCAAGGTCGGTTGCAGCAGGTGGAGGACAGGCGGTGCAGCTTTAACTGTAACTTCCTGCTGCTCTTACCCTTTCGTGTCTTTGCTGTCCTCCGCCGACGATTTCCTCTCCGCGCTCGTCTTTTTCTCGCCTTCGTTCTTCTCCTGCTTCACCGCCGCCTTTCTGGGAGCTGGTGAACAAGAGGAAATAAATAAAACAGAAGGTGAGGGTGGAGCAGGGGTTGGGGCAGGGAAACATTTTGCTGTCTCTTCTAACTGATAAAAGCATTGCACATTTACGGACACATTTTTTTTTTTTTTTTGTGCAAGCGCAGAACTATGCAAATTCCTCCCCTCACCAAAGAAACTGCTGATTGGGGCTTTCTTGGGCGGCTCCTTATCTTTCTGCTCTTTTGCTTCTTTCTGCTTTCTCGCCGTTTGACTTTTTGGGCTCTCTTCTTCCTCTCGCGTGTCCTTTTCAACCACCTCCTCCTTGGCAGCGGCGGGCCCTTTCTCATCATCCGTCTTCCTCTTTGGTTCATTTTTCTTTTCCGCCCCCTCAGCTTTCTTTTCTTTCTCATCAGGGCTCGCTCTCTTCACCCGCTCCTCCTCCCCGGCCTCCTCTCCTTCCTCTTTCTTCTGCTTCTCCACCTCCTCATCGGGGCTGTTAGCCTCGGTCACTGCCTTTTCAACCCTTTCTTCCTTTGCTCCCTCCTCCATGGGTTCATCGGTGTTCCCTGCACAGGGTGAGACAGAAAGGGACCGGAGTCATTGAAGAGATAAATGCCAGCAGGTTCACTGAGGGCGACCCAATTTTTTTGTGAGCCCGTGTTTGAAGACGGTTTTCAACATAACAGCCTTCTTCAATAAATGCCGCGGGTTGTATTTTTGAGGTTTCCTTTTCACCAGAGAGTCAGGTAAGAGAGAAATTACTATTGACAAACCTGTAGCACCGAGTCTCAGCACACAGAGCTGGGGTCATGATACCGGCTGGCTGAGGAGACAGCCATGAAACTTTAATGTTCTTATCCACCAGTTAAAATGACTGCCGGACTCGACTGGTGAACCACACAGTCACTTTCTGGTACTTTACCAGACAATTTTAAGGAAGGAGTGGGGCCATTTTCCCGTCTGCAGGTAACACAAAAAAAAAAAAAACACACCTCAGGTTCTGAGGAGCTGACGGTGGCCAAACTCAGGAAGTGATTTTGCTGAATAAATTGCTGTAGTTTCACCTTGAATAAGACATCAGGTAAACAAACTGATTATGGAAAAGTCAAAGTTGCTTTTGTGGACTGTGTAAATGTTAAACATTGTTTCATGAGTTGTTGAATATAAAACTTTGCAAAGAGTGAAAGCAAAGTTACCTACATACCTACAGTTTGCTTAGAAATTATACAGGGCGCCCAGGAAGTCTTTTTACAACTTCAAAAGTGTATCACAAAAGCAAATGAGCAGACAAATCTGTGGAAATTGAAGTTTGTGCCTCCTTTCCTCATCCTCTACATTTGTTGCCATGTTGGCTGTAGCAGAGCCTCATCAATGGTCCAATGGCATCAGCATATTTGTTTATATGCGAGAATATCAAAATAAATGCTTTTCAGACTTTCAGACAGACTAACGATTACTTTGATTCAAATGTTAAAGAAGAAAAAAAACAGCAGAAATCTTCACAATGGAGAATTGGGGAGCCAAAGAATGTTTGCTGTACCATTTGACCAGCACTATTAAGTGATCATAAAATGTGTTGGTCACACGTTTTTCTGTAATGTTGACGCCTCTTTTACAGAAAACAACGGAAATGGATGGTTTTCAAACGTGCCACACATTTAAGAGTGTCTACTGCCAATTACGCCACTCAGAAAAACAATCATCCAACATGGAGACAGACTTTTTTTTTTTTTTTTTTTAGTATTCGAGACATTTGACACAAGTTATTATTGTTTTGAAGGATGCCACCGTCAAATAATCTTCAACTTTATTATTAGTATCAGCCTCTAAAATGTACTTCTTCTAATTCTACCTTACTAAAAATCTACAATGAAATTTATTTATTTTTTCTTATTTAAGTTTTCCTATCTGTCTGTTTCTCCTTTTATTTTCTTTAAACAGATTATTCATTTCTTTATGCTCCATCTGTAACATTTGAAAATGTTTGCAAAGATATTTTGTTAAAACAAATAAAAAAACTGAATGACAACAAGAAAAAAAACTACAATGAGTTGTCATAAACTTCTAAATACTGATATTGTTTTGGGTTTTTCCTATTTATTCAAGGTGTTTGTGCAACTTCCCAGGTATAAAAATTCAAGAAGCTCTCCAGTAGATTTCCCATTCTTCGCGAGCCTTTCCAGACCTTTGCGGCGCGGCGCTCGGTTATCAGACTCGTAGCAGAGGTGAAAGCCTACCTGCGCTGCTGCTGGCGCCGCTCTCCACACGGGGTCGTTTGTTTTGCTGACCCTGCTCCTCCTTGGCCTCGGCCTCATCTTTCTGACTCTCACTGCCGCTCCTGCTCTCATCAAGCTTCCTCTTAGGGAACATCTTCCTCGCTGCACACGTCAGGACAGGCATTAAATTAAAAAGGAGGGGGGGGGGGGGAGGGAGGAGAAGAAGAAGAAGAAGAAGAAGAAGGAGAAGAAGTGAGAGGCATCCCAACTGAAATCACAGCATGATCAAACAGAAAAAGGATGTGCAGATGAAAACAGGACGAGTCTGCTGTCTGACTGCGGATGTAGGGCAGCAGAGAAAGAGAATCACAGATACGTACTTTGCTAATGAAAACGCTAATTCCACCCTGAAAGATATTATGCAGCCCAGCAGCTTTGGGTTCCAGTGTAATTTCCTTTGTAATTTTATGCAGCAGTGAAGCTGCAGGGTAATTCTAGTTTTGGTTCCACGTCCGCCTCTGTTTTGGTGCTTGTTAAGGTTCTAGCACAGGTGCTGATGTTTTTTCTTCTGGATATTATAATGAAAGCATTAACCCAGGACATTAAGAATGCAATTCCTGGTCAAATTAGAATCGCTTTAATGTGCTGTTTTCTCCAGTGGTGATGGCGGCGGGGCGCTCACTGTGGCGACGCACCACTGCTGAAAACAAACACCGCAGTCATCAAACACAAAGGGAATGGGATGATGAAAAGAGAATGAGCCACTTTCCTGCTGCAAAAGTAGGATGAAGGAAACAAAGTGGGAAGACGAGGTGTTCCCCAAAAGGAAACAAAGCTGAAATACTAGAAATCTGTGCAGCCTTAAGTAGCTTAAACCCGCCATTGAAAATCCTGGTGTGACAGGAAAAGTACAGCGAGTACAAAGCGCCACTTAAAACCGCGGGGCCGTTCTATTTTCTGCTAAACACACGTTGCTATACTTACCATTTTTTAAAATTCAGAGATAATGAACATGCGTGATATAAGAAAAAACACAGCTGCAGCAGCACCCTCTTCTTACACGTGTGAAACGCTCAAGCTGTCATACACACGCTGCATAATAATCACTACATATGTTCAGGATTTTTTTTTTTTTTTTTAAAGAAAGTTAGCGAAGCTTGCAACCAGAAAGAACCCGAATGAGGATCGACAATCAGCCATAATAATAACACGATGTGCTCCGCTGGTTCCATTAACGCCCAGTCAGCAGAAATGATGATCACAAGACAACACGGGAGTAATAATATGATCACAATGCATGCACACGCAGAAAAATAATAACGCAGGCTTCAAGACTGTGTGTTTGGAGTTCAGCAGAGGAGATAAATGACAAATAATGCAGCACATTCGAGTCCGCTGGACGTCTGTCTGAAAGGTTGAGGCCCTTCCACGGAGCCCAGAGATAAATTAAACAAGAGGGAGGAAAGTGTGCTCGGCTGTTTCCTGGTGCACAAACCTCTCATGCATTCATTTTGTGATAAATGTCTTGTTTTTCCCTCATTGTGAAATAATGAGTACTCGGAGCCATTAGGCCCCTGCTAATAAGTAATCAAGTAAAATAGCTCCAGGCAGGAAAACTATCAATCCTCGGCTGGTGTCAAAAGTTCACAAATGCTGCAGTTTTTGGGAGGAAATAGTTGACAGCCACAGATTTACAGTAAGAGCAGGAATAATGGAGGAGAGGGTGGATCAGACGTGGATCCATACCGACCTGTTTTGCGTTTCACAATCCCAGAAGGGGAGATGGAGTTCGGGGTGCTGGGGGTCCCGGGGGAGGCGGAGGAGGCCGGGGTGGCTGGAGTGGCGGGGGTCACGGGGGTGGCCGGGGCAGGTGGGGGAGACACAGGGGTGGGAACGGCCTTAAAGACGTCATCCTTCTGAAAAATAAAAATAAAAACAATAAGGTCTCATCTTAAACAAGCAGTGCTAGGGTTGGTCATCTGAATTATCGCTTTTAAAAGAACGAATGCTCAATAAATTTTGTTGTATATGGCAAACTAATGGACTCCAGCCCATGTGCTTTTTTTTGTTTTGTTTTGTTTTTTTGTGTGTTGGCTCTCTTTGTACCGTTTTGTGTGATACTGTTGGGTGTTTTTATCTTAACTGTATGTCTGCATTGCATAGAAAGCCATTAATACAGTAACGTGTTTTACGGGGAAAATAGATTACAGCTTGCTTTGATTTCTGATGACAAAATAGAGGATTTTATTTGGTTGTCTGTCTTTTGGAGGGGTATTATTTTGTGATTATTAAAAACCTTGCTTAATTACTAATCATATAATCCCGCTTTAAAAATGTATATTAAGATGGTCTTACTGTGAATGTTTGTGTTTGTTATTTATTGTACTGTAAATCCAATAACCTTCATGTTTAAAAGAAAATAAGAGGCAACAGATAAATCCTGCTCAATGTGCCTTTAAATTACTTCAAATTACTGAATATTTCTGACAAAAGCAGACAATGAAACCCCAGGAAGTGACAATAACAGTGGCTTTTCTTTTGCTGGTGCACACACTTTTTTTTTTAAAATTTGTGAACATTAAAAAAAACAAGAGGGAGAAACTCATTTCTTAGAAAAAAAAAAAAGTCAAACAATGGTCTGTCAACATGGAGCAAAACACAGACAAGCAGAAACTTCGACAGAATCTATGAGGCAAAATATCTCAGCCGGGGCTGGAAAACAACACTGCAAACCCTGAACGACACACACCTCCATCAGGGAGGAAACAAGTTTGTTGTTCGATGAAGCGCATCGTTCAGAGAGAGAGAGAGAGAGAGCCGCGGGAAGAAGGAGAGAAGAGAGGAAATCAGGAGGAGGCAGGGAACCGGCTGGAAACCACTGCCAGAGGCCAGTGTTAAAGCCTGCACATGAAAAGTCTCAAAACTCTCATTCATTATCACTTTTAGGCTGGTACTTCAAGAGCACAACTCCACGATCCCAATAAAATAAGAATAATTATGCAGTAATGCATATGTAGAAACATGTTGGTGTGTTTCACGTTACTGTTATGTTTATATACATTTGGGATGTTTCTCCAACCATCTGGAGTTTGCTGCAACATCTGACTCTCTCTTAAAATAAGACTTTTTTTACGACAAAAATAATAAACCAGGCTGCACAGAATAGGGTAAAATTTGCAATAAACCTGTTATACATAACATAAAAACAACAATATGATCTGTGGTAATTAAACTGATATTCAAGTGTTCTTGGTTCTGTTTATCTGCTGCTTTCAATTCAATAAAGTTATTATAAGATTAATGTTTTATTGAATAAATTCAATGGTGAACACAGCACAAAAAGCACAAAAGAAATGTTTGTAAAGTGCAGTTTTGTCTTGTTCCCTGACAGGAACACTGCAGTGTCTTCAAACATTGTTATTGCACAAGATATGGACATAAATGTACAAAATAAATATATTATGAAGCCCTACAAAATAAGTTTAAGTGCCAGACAAATGTTGCAGCTTTTGCAACCATATAAAGACATAAATATTTATTATAACCTAAACATGAACAACTCCTGGAGCAGGTAGGAAAACACTGCTTACAAGTCTTGTGAGAATTTTACCCTCTTGAGACTTTTTCCCTTCAACATGATCCTTGAAAAAAAGCAAAGTTGTGATAAAAATCCAAATTCTAACAAATAACATTTTTGAGTTACACTCCCTCTGCTTGGATCCACCTCTATTCTTAATTATTTGGACCCAATCAATCAAAAATAATAATAAAAATGATTCATCAGTAATGAAATCAGAAATCTGTCTCTGCCCCATATTTATCTGTGGTGGAGGTGCCTCTGATTCCAACTACAAGATTGTAGCTTGTCAAAAAAATATTCAATAATCATAAACAGATTAAAGTGATGCGGGGTGATCATGATGAAAACACGGCCATCACAATCTTTCCCCTTCAAACGAAAAAATAAAGAATAATTACTGACATATGACACACAAAATGAGCGGGGCAGTTAAGAGAAGTGTTTATCAAACAACAGGTGGTTGAGCGACAGCCAGCGCCGATAATCAGGTCCTTTCATTATGTGGTTTATTGACAAATGCATTCAGCATGGTGATTCACCATACAATTACTGTGCCTTTGTGAAACACTGTTTTTCTCACCATCGAATAAACAACAGGCACTGATACGCCTCCAGCAGCTCCAGGCGTCTTATCAGATTCAGCTCGTGTGGCCTGCTGATGTGGATTTACTACATTTGATGGGTTTTAATGACTTTTACACTACACAAGTACAAAAGATGCCTTATGAAAATTGACTTTAAATAGTTATTTGCTGAGGATCTCTATATAAAACATGACTTGGCAGAATGAGCGCATGATTCAACAAAAATTAAACATATTTTTCTGAATCATTTCTATGGCAGTGTTGTGCTTTTATAGTGAAAAGCACTCTAAAAATAAAACTAATTATAATTATTGCACAAATGTCACAGCATCTTAGTGCTTCTGGTGTGAGAATTAGGATGATTTTTACCTTTTCGGTTTTACCAGGAGCTTCTTTCTCTCCGTCTTTCTTGGTGACTACTTGCTCTTTGACGACTGGAGTCTCGTCATCGTCGCTGTCCAGGATCTGACGGCTGCGTTTTGCAACCTTCTTGATGGGTGAATCAACTTCCTGGACCCCGTTCTGCACCTTCAGAGGGCTTTTAACAGATCTGGAGACGAGAACACAAACACTGTAACTTAAATAAATAAAGCCATAAGCCTTATTTATATGCATCCATTAAAAAGAGAATGCCACAATGTGCTGTTTAAAGTACACCAGGAAGTCAGAGGCAAAAGCTTTAAAATACAGCTGAGACCTATAAAATTAAAGCAAGAGTCATAAAATAGAGGTCAAGGCAATGATGAGCGGATCATTACGAAAAGACAGGACTGTTAAAGGAGGTTTTAAGAGTTACTTTCAATGATGGAGTCTGAGAGATAATGAACATTATCATCAAAGCAGCTCAGAGATGAGAAACAGAAGTTATCATCTCTTTTGATTATAAAAAAGTTTAACTAAGATCTTCGATTCAGAGCGATTCAAAGATAATTGCCCATATTCAAGCTCTCGTTGGAGCTTCGACACAAAAGCATGTTTGAAAATTAAGCCGATGTTCTGATACGGTTCACTGATGTATAAAGGATGTTTTTCCACCCATATTGGCCATTCTGTTTTCATACAAGTGCAAGTATTTTTCTAATTATTTAGAAGGAATGATAAGCCCATTCTGTTGCTTATCTGACACTTGTAATAAATGACATAATCCTTCAAAAGAGCTCAGATTTTAAACTAGAAGCAGCCTAATATCTGCAGGCATAAGCAAAACAGTGGCACAGTCAATGGGCTCAGTAAAGAAGGGAGATAAAGAGTAACAGCGGCTACAGACTCAATGAAAAATGACTTGATTTTCTCCTGTTTAGACTCATCTGAAAGGATCTTTTCAAACAGGAAATATCTACCTGTCAGACTGTTGCACTAAAATAAGCTCTAACTTTGTAATAATTAAGAAAATCTTACTTTTTCACTGGTTCATCTTTGGTTTTCTTCTGGATGTCTTTGCACTTTGGCTGAAAGAAGGATCTGATGAAAGAGAATAAAGAGCCATCAATGGCCTGATGGATGCTAGCATGATTAATATAAGTGTAAAATAAAATATATAATAAGTTACACAGTCACAAAAACAGTTTAGCTTAGTTGGCAAGTAGGTAACCTTCTGAACCCCAAAAAGTGTGTTTTCTTGCCATATATAGCCTAGTTTATCATAGAAACTGTGAAAACAAGCATTACCGTCTTAATTTAAAATTTCTCAGTCTTTAAACAAATCATAGGTTAAAAAGTTCTCATTAGAAAAAGCAATCAGACAAAGCCTAAAATTGTAATAATTCTGTCAAAAATAAAAACATTCAGAATAACTAGATCCTATTAAAGTAAATAGATTCTGCTCCACAGAGACACTAAAAAGATTATTGATTCTGCTGAGACGAACACTCATGAAAAATATTCACTGGAAATCTTTTTACACAGAGCTGAGAGGAGAGGACAGGAGAAGTTTTAAGTAGATGATGAAAAATGCAAGTAGTTCAACACGCATGTGGAGACCAAATTTCCCCAACACACCATTCATGACACGTGTGAGCTCTTACAAAAGTCTATGATATATTAATTCCGTTTTATTCCAATTCAAAAATATATGTATAGTTATCAGAGATTTCCTTTGTGAAGAATGTCATTCTGACTGCGTTAGTCTGCACAAAGGACATTTTATACTTTTCCCTCTTTAAGCCATTACTGTGTTGCTTTCTATGAGCTGCAGGACTTATTAAGATTATATATATTGCAGTGAATTTTAAGTCCATAGTGGTTAAAATGTAAAAACACCTGCTTGTTGAGGTTGAACGGTGAGTTAGCTAGTTGTACGATGAACGTTAGCTAACTGCGTAGTTGGTTGTTATTTAAATTAGCTGGAATAAGGTAGCAAAGCTACATGTAGCTAATACTAGATGTTTTAGTTTAGCTCTTCTGAAACCTTTTCCTTTTCTTGCCTAGTAGTTATTGAGCATTTAAACTAACATTACAGGACAACAGTTTGGTGTCTTCCTCCCAAGTGAATCTTCTTTCCCCAATCACATTTTATGCTAATGCTAACTTACAGTTATTATAGTAAACATAGATGTCCAGCTAACGTTTCATTCTTGCTGGCGTTTTGAGACCCTAAAACACACCACACAATAAACAACTAACTTAAATACCTATCCAGTAGGTTGATTATTAAAGAGATTCAAACAGACAACAAGCTAACTCCACCACCAATCTTTAGCTAAATATAACCATTTACTTAACTATCGACATTATACTTACGCGATGCTCCGCTGCATGTTGTCTTTAAACTCTTCCTTCGCCTGATTTAGATGTTAAATAAGGACTAATGGTTAAATTTACAGCTCACAGTCCAACATCCGCATACAGAAACACCAACTCCCGCGCTGCAGAGTGAAAAAAAACACTTAAAATATTCGGCGCCAAAATGACATCTCTGCCAAAGATCGCAAAGAAACACAGTGGAGTCACTCAGGAGCTAAAATCTGACCCGTATCCGGTCTGGATTTTGGGCTCGTGTTTTTACATTGATTTGGTAACGATAAAAGAAAAAGTTTAAACCCATAAGCCATGATTAAAAGTGTTAAATGCCATACAAAGTTAGAATTCAGCTTAGCAAACATTCAATAAAATAATTTTACTTCTTTGATACTGTTTGCAATATTCCGAATAAAAGATAACCTGAGTGTTCACAATAATATGATAACAAGCTTTCGTGTTATAAGAAGTATAAGGAATATATTTTAGTTAGCAGAAGTGGCAATACTTCAGGGTAAAAATACTCTGTTACAAGTTATAGTCCTGCTTTTAAAATCTTATTTAATGAACAGTATAAAAAGTAATCAGGCTAAATCAAGCTGGACTAAAATAATTGAATCAGCCATATTTTCCTTGGTTTATTGATGCAGTGAAGACAAACCTCAAGCAAATTTAACTTCTAAATAAAGCCTTCTCTCTGCTGGGAAGTTAAATCTCTATAGCCCAATGTATTTGTTGAATCTATTTATAATTTATAATAAAGCTTTGAAACAAATGCAGTGGAGATTTAAAAAAAAAAAAAAAAAAAAAAAAAAAAAAAAAAAAAAAAAAAAAAAAAAAAAAAAAAAAAAAAAAAAAAAAAAA
>JAOWBC010000115.1:16784268-16795048 GCA_028566105.1 Hypoplectrus providencianus
ATCAGCTCTTGACCAATCAGCTGTTTGAACCCTGAGATCTGTTGATTTAATGATTTGTGCCTGGTGTGCTCCTGTTTTGTAGGAACGAAAGCCTGCAGCCACAGCGGCCCTTGAGGAATGGTTTGGACACCCCTGATTTAGGGTGACAAAAAATATGAAAATGTGATTCCTTTCGACTTTAGAAAACACAATAAATGCTGTCTAGGGGTCCACTCCACTGGAGAAAACATGAGAAAATATCATCTTCGGTTAAATTATGGGAATTAAATATGATAAAAGCCAATCTGGGCTTCATCTCCAGTGAAGAAAACACAATAAAATGACCTCATTTGTTAATTAACAATGGAGAAAACATGCTAACATGCCCTCAGTGGTTCACTTCTGGTAAAGGAAACTTGATACAGTGCCTTTGATGAATCCTTCCCAGTAGAGAAAACATGTTAAAATGCCCCCTAGGGTTCATTTATGGTAAGGGATACATGATAAATTGCCCTCTAGGGTTCCTTTTCAGTAGAGAAAACATGCTTAAATGCTCTCTATGAGCCCTGTACAGTAAAGAAAACATGATGAGTTTCCTCTAGAGGTCTATTCCAGGAGAGATAACATGATAAAATGCCATCAAGTGCTAATTTCCAGTGGAGGAAACATGATACGATGCCCTCATTGGTTCATTTCTGATAAAGGAAACATGATTCACTGCCCTTGTGGCATCATTTCCAGCTGATAACTTATTGATGCTAGTGCACCTTTGGATAGTGTTTTAATAACTTTCCAACAACCATGCTCAGTGTGACTTTAAAATTTTACTGTAATGTGATGAGGTGCATCATTTCAGCTATCATAATTTACCCTTCAGAATTTAACTTTATTTCAACCATTAGAATATAACTCTATCAAGGGATTTTTTGTAGGAATATCCTGTTTCAAGTTTTAACACTGGTGGAAGAAGAAATTCAATCCACTGGAGGAGGAATCAGGGGGGTACTTTTTCAATAAAATGCCACAGTAGTATTCTTGGATGCCACCAAGATAGATGAAACAGATGAAAGACCCTCTTGGAGTCCTTTACAGTGGAGAAAATATGAGAAGAAACTGAAAAGCTTCACTGTGATTCGGCTACTTTAAGTGTGAAGTCATTTCAAACCAGCCACCCAACACGGCACAAAATTAGACAAAACATTCATTAGAAAACAATTATTGATTTTAATACTCAAAAGGTGTAAATAACAGCATGAAATCCCAATCCAGCTACTATGTGTCATTTGAATTCCTGCTGTCTTTTGTCATTCATTGTTATTGCATGTTGATAAAGTCCATGGGGCGTTTCATTAGCAGAGTCACCTCCAGTTCCTCCCTCTCGCTGAAAAACTGAGCCTTTCCCTCGTGGCTGTGGACTGGATGTGGTAGATGAAGACCCAGTTTACTGAAGAGAAGGCAGAAGACAGTTTAAGAGAGGAGAGAGAGAGATAGTGTGTGTATCTGAGAGAGGGGGATGTTAGGAGAGCAGCTATCAAAGCTCAGATCATGACGTGAACCCCTGATTAAAAGGGAAATGTCTGGAAACGGGAGCTTTTGGTCTGAACTGCTGCTGCTCCGTCTTGAGGGGATTAAAAATGAAAGAGAACATTTTCAAAGCATCCCTTACTATTTTGGCGTCCGCAGATCAAGGAACTTTTCTTTTACATCCAGAGCCACATCTGTTGCTTTCGTGTCGGGAAGTTTGATTTTCACCTAACAGTGGGATAAAGAGAGCATTGGTAACATTGTACACTGCACAAATCAATCACCCCTTTTTAATTTAAAAAAGGACATTGATTTTCCACTGGAATTATGCTGTGCGAGTTGTCATTTTGTCATTGGTAACATAATATATATATATATATATATATATTATATCTTGATAGTCTTTTTGTAAGTTGATTTACATAATGATTAAAAATAATAAAAAGTAATGAAAAATGTGACATTTCTTTAAAGTACAAGTAAAAAAAACTACAAAAGGCTGTAAAGGTCCTGACATTTCTTTTCTTGGAAGATGTTTAATAAATTTTATTGAACTCTGATGGTATTTTCCAAGCAGTAAGACTTTCTCTTCCTTGTCTTTGCTGCTCATAAGTTTGGTTTTAAGCCTGATGACATTTCTATGCAGTCCATTAATACTTGCAATTTAATTTTTTATTTTGTTGTTTAGTCTGAGGTGATCGAGCCTTTAAAATTAATCCTCCAAAACTGTGTGTTATCTTGCTGAATTGTGTGTTTCTAGCTGTCCCTGGTCTCATCCTCTGAGTGTAAAAATCCTGTCACAGTCCATCAATTACCAGCATCGCCTCACAGCACATGGAGGACGGGTCCTTTCTGTTCAGGCCCAGGAACATATCCTCTGTCCCCACACTCTGCTTCAGGATTACTTCATACCTAAATACAAAGGTTATATATTTACTGTATAATAATTTCACGTCACATTAGACAGAATCAATAGGGAACAACAATGAAAGGGAAAGCAGCAGACGGATGGGAGTGTCAGCTGAGGTCATTGGAGAGTGGAAAATGTGCTATGTAATTGTGATAAATACTTCCCTGCAAGAACAATGTCAGTGTGGGAATAAGTGAAAAGAATGACATTACTAAAATACTGAACCCTTTATGTACCCTTTATAACAACGTCATGGGTTCTTACTCTGGCTGTGGCCGCGGGTCAGTAAGGTCATCATACTGGGAGCCCTCGGCCACCTCCTCCTCGCTCCATATATCTTTGCTGTTCTTCTTCACATAAGCAGTGGATACTAAATAAACAGCAAAACACAAACTCATGCAAATTCTGTTTATACATGTCATCAAGCCACCTGATTTTTCATAAAGTTTTAGGAGTTACAGACAAGATACACAGAGAATTACCTTTAAAAAAAAAAATTCATTATTACCTTCTTTGTCTTTTTTGGGTGGAGGGCCAATGTGTCCAGGACCCATTGTTGCACAAGCAGTCACGCTCTGTTAAGATTAACTGATATTATTAGCCAAAAAAGGTTTAAGACCTCTAATATTTTTATGCTGATATTTTTGCTCTTTTACTTCAATAAGAAAGAACTTTTGCGTGTAATGGATTGATTATGTAGTGTGGTCTTAGCAGCTTTACTGAAGTAAGGGATCTGATACTGAATATCAATATTACCAGTACAGATAACTGCGTTAACGAGCAGTTGAACAGATGTGCATGTGGTGCGTGTAATTAAGACCTATATACAGTGACTGTGTATATGTCACTGGCTAACTAACTTAAATTAACAGCCAGACTAAACTTTATCCAGAGTGTAAGTAGCTTACTTTACAGTCTTCATCCTCCTCCTCCTGCTGGGTAGATAAGAGAGCAGACAGAGCCTGTAGACTCTGAGCGGATGATACTCCAAGACACTCCATTCAGAGACCCACAGACCTAATTTTAGCTCCTTTTTATCCTTTGAAATACAATTATCTGGCAAAAATCTAGCGCTAGCTGCTAATTAACGTCTGGAACGTTGCTGTTGACGCTTTCCGTTTCCATGGAGACGACAAGGCTTCTGGGCTGCATGGAAACCAGTGACGTCACAGTGACGCCTAAGACCAGTAAAAAAAAGAAGAAGAAAAAAGGAAGTATATCATAAGATTTCAAATTAAGTAAGCCATTTTTAAGCGATTTAAATCAACATTCAACAGAGTATATTACCTCGCAATGACACGTCCCTAAATGTGCCACCAGTTTCTGCCTTTTAAATAAAGTATTCTTGAATGAAAAATAACCTAAATATAGTTAAATCTATACTGCCAGTAATAAAGCAACGATCACTTATAAGTTAACCCGACCCAAAGATTTCCATTGATGTTTGTGCATTCAAGCGAAATAAAAGCGATTATCAAAAGTCATCTGAGGTAGCCATGTCCCTCCTCGGACACCGTAGTGTGCATGGCTCGTAGTGATCATGTTGAAGGTGACAAGTAGTAGTGCAATGCCGGGAGCTGTAAGTTTGCTGCCGATCACCGTCTTCGCTGATGCTGGGGACGGGAACACCGAGACCACCACCGGCCCTCTGCTTCGGGACGAGCTGTCCCTGTATACCGCTCCTCAGCAGCAGAAGTCCCGGTATGTTGAGCCTGAAGCGGGTCAGCTGGAGCAGAGTGTCGCCTCCCTCAGGAAGTTAACGGAGCCTTACACGGAGTGGTGTCAGGGCACCTACGGCAAAATTAAACCCAAAGTTCAGAGTGTGGTCAAGTTTGGGACAGACACCTACGAGTACTTAAAGAACCCGCCGAAGGACTTCTACCCGCGGGCAGGATTGATCGGCTTCACCGGCGTCCTGGGGCTGTTTCTCGCCAGAGACTCCCGGATTAAAAAGCTCATCTACCCGGCGGGCCTGATGACCGTGAGCGCCTCCCTGTACTACCCGGAGCAGGCTGCGGCCATCGCAAAGTCAACCGGAGACTCCGTGTACGACCGCGCCGTGCGGGGCTACGCTGCCCTGGAGAGGATGGTGAATCCTGGGAGCGGTCCAGACCCCAAACCCTGAGGAACCCCTGGGTGATTCTGCAACAATAAGCAATAAGAAATCAGCAGCTCCTTTCACTGTAGATGACATGTGCGACACGGACAGGCTCTAATCTGTGTGACTTCCTCATGCCCACTTTTTGCACTAAGCTTCATGTAACTCAGGCCGGGCATGGCCGTCACGGCTGGATGGCAACTTGAATGATTTTCTGCTTCTGATTTGAATGTATATTTATTTAGAGAATAAATTTAAACTGTGCATTAAAAAAGTTGATTTTATTAAGATTGGTGTGTGTTCCTTTCAGTAATTTTATTTATCTCTCTTTCCAACACAATTTTCTTCAGATTTCTTTTTAAATAATTGAAATACCCCATAAGTTGAGAAAACAAGTATTTCCTGCGAAACATAATAGAATTGCACTGAAGTCATGCAACAGGTGATCTAAAAATGCATTTGAACAGTTGTATTGCTCCCTGCAATTAGCCAATCAAAAGAAAAGTCACTGTTAATTTAAAGTTTGACTTCCTTATATTATCTACAAATAAAAATATATTTGAGCTTTGGAGTAGTAAAAGAAGAAACAGACTTCTCAAGCCTAAAACAATGCAACTTTTTTTGTATTTCAGATTTTCATCGTGCAAATAAATAACAAATCAGTAAGAAGAAATAAGAGAAATCTTTTGTCAAATTGAATGTATATATAGATAACTGATTTAAAAGAATCAAATTGCATAAAAGATGTTATTTATTGTATCTGACTGAATTTGTTGCTTCCTACAATTATCTAATTAATCATTAGAAAATAGACCAAATATTCTCACAATCATTGTGATATTATAAAAAGTTGAAGGGCAGACACTTAATGACTGTTAAACATCTTTATTAATATCAGTCAAAAAAAAAAAAAGTGTACAAAAATTAAATATGAATCAATTCAATGGGCTCAGAGCAGCACCAGCTTCTCATTTAGGGCTATCTGAGCTTGGGTCAGGTTGGAGAGGTACGTCACCATCAACAGATCCTGCAACAACAGAACAGGGTGGTTATATTTTGTTATCAAAATCATATTCATAGTGCTTGAATACAAGTTAATCAGTCAAACATCATCAGGCCTCTTACACTGTGTTGCAAGAAAAGTGACTAAAGCCATAACAAGGTCTGTCACAATTATTATTTCTGTTCAACGAGATGTTCTCCCAGAAATTAGCACAATAAATTATATTATTGTAATTTTAAAACATGTCACTACTATAATAATACCATTAAAATTCAATACACCCTGTGAAAGAGCAATTTACCATTAAGTCTTAAGATTTTTCACACACAAATGGGAAGAAAATACATTTTCCTCCATTAAAAAAAGATGGGTTTAGGTGTTACACCTAGATCTTTTAATAGTCTGGACAACCTGCGGTTGTTAGTCACTGACAATATTAAGTAAATACAACTGGCATGGAAATACAATGGGGGATAGAGGTAATTATTTGGGTCATAAATCATAGGATTAGTCCATATTGTAATTATGGTGACAGGGCTGGATGTAACAACTCCTCCCATGTCCCTCAGAGGACTGTGTGTGCTGGACAAGTGCTAAGTAAAGAGACAAGTGGAGCCAGGAGAGCACTTAGAATAGGAAGCAACGTGTAATTAAATGCTTCCTGTAATCAATGGGACTGTGCCAATGTGCTAAAAACAAGTACAGCACATACATTCAGAA
Source organism: Hypoplectrus providencianus (assembly GCA_028566105.1). Lineage (NCBI taxonomy): Eukaryota > Metazoa > Chordata > Actinopteri > Perciformes > Serranidae > Hypoplectrus > Hypoplectrus providencianus. The sequence goes on from JAOWBC010000115.1 coordinate 16,790,503, forward strand.
GGCTGAAGTAGATTAACTGAAAGCACAGAGTCATAGGTAATGATGAGAAAACCGTTTTGTATGAGAAATGATGCTGATTTTTTTTTTAGCAGATGAGGATCACTTACATTGATGTTGGAATTGAGCATGTTTTCAAAGTCCTCGGCTGAGATTGCGGGCACCTTGTTGACCAGATCCATCAGGAAGCGGCCCACGCTGTTATCCGCCGCCACTTTACCAGACTGAGAGAGATCGAACAGCATTAGCTTTAAAGTCAACTTGATTACTTCACTAATGAGCTCAAGAGACACAGTGGGTTCATTCAGAGCCAAACAGCTGGACGACAGCCAGGAAGTCAGACAGAAGGGTGCTGCTTTATTATTGTGTACATATGGAAACTATCGTAAAGGATTCTCACCAGCACATCCTCAATGTATGCGAGCATGGTGGTCAGCATGTCCTGCACCCTGGCTGCAGAGCCTGCCACCTGGGACAGGTCAGAGGTCAGCCCCTTGGTGCGAGTGGGAAGAACACGAGTCCTCTGCAGAAGGTCCACTGGAAGAACGAGTCGGGACTGTTAGATACTGCCTGTGCCTTTTTATTAGCTGTACTGTGCTCCAAGTTTAATTCCTACACAACATTTAAATCATGAAATAGATTTTTTTTAAAAACAACTAATAAACAAGTTTTTATAATCATGGATATTTGGTCGGGTAGTGTTTGTTTCCAAAAAGCAGGCCTACCAGACATTCTTACTAACTATTTTTCCCAATACCTGCATGTCCATTTTTCAATTTCTTATGATGTAAAGTAGTTTAACCCGTTTAGATTGGATGAAACACGTATGTATATACCTTTATATACACACAAGGGTAGATAAACATGCTGTTCTACCTTAAAGATTTGATACAACATCTGCATGTTCTGGATGGTCCTAACTGTGTTAGTTATTAATTACACCAACACTTACCGCCTATCCTCTCAGTATCGTAGTAGACATATTTGACAGTCAGAGGGGTAAACATCACACCGACCGTCTTTCCTGGCACACCCATCTGCGCACTGTGGAGGATAAACACAAGCACTTTCAAACACATATTCTCACACTGTAGATGATCACACACAAAGACTGTGCATGACTGGAAGATGAGCCAACCTGACGTAGGCGCGGATGCTCATCTTGCCGCTCTGCAGTGCAGTGTCCATGGTCAGGTGAATAGGGTTGGTGGCCTCACGGCTGTAGTACTCGTGGATGAGCACAGAGTGTTCTGTGATGTCAAATCCTGTGGCATACCTGCGAGGACAAAGCCACTGTGGTGAGAAAAATATATATAAATTCAAGTCTATACTTAAAATTTAAAACTGGATTAATTGACACACCATCCGATGATGACCTCTGTGGGTGAAACCCTCTTATGGAGCTCGTACATGTTCTTTGCAAACTCCATATCGACAGCCACCTGTTGGCAAAGAAAGTCGCATTTTATACCACCTTTTAACAAAACATCTTCCCCCATTAACAATGCAAAGAAAGAAATACAAAGAACTTCATCTTACATTTACCATGGATAAAATGAATGTTCAATTTTATATCCAAAATATCTTCACACAAGCTAAACAAAATACCTCATCTTCAGACTCGTTGTGGGGGACAGAGAAGCAGTTGGTCACCTCAATAGAGTGCTTGTCAACAGTTCCTGTGTGGGGCAAATACATTTGGTTATTTAGTAAGCTGTCTGTGCATTATGAGCCAGCAAATTAAATGGTGATTTTAAAAATACAAATGTATTTCAATAAACGGGATGTGTCTAAACATAGCTACCTATAATTTCCTTAATCATCGTTTCTCAATAAAATATAACATGAAAATAAAATAAATGTAGTTTGGAGTTTATTACGTTTTAATAAAAAATGCCAATAGGGAACACTATAACAACATGGATGTAAACCATCCTCACAGGTTTAAAGCCTAACCCAGATGACACCATAACTTATTGTCTTCTACAATCTGTCAAAAACAAGTACATAAACATGTCCTAAAAGCAACTTTATTACCTTAATACATAACAAATCTCAGGAATAATAACCCGATAATACATGCAAGTCTGATTTAAAATCTTTACAAACAAATTCAAAGCTTTAAATAACCTTACTTGAACAGTTATAACGAAAGCATAACGTTCAAACAAGAGGATATTAAGGAGGCTAATATAATGAACCATCAGCAACGGCTAACATCAACGTAAATAACAACATTTAATTCGGATGTTTACATGTAATATCAGTATGATATTAAATCAGAGAGCCTAGATTAATTATTAAATAGTCACGATAACAATATGTGCGAATATTTGGGCCAGCTGTTGCTAAAGATGCTGCTTGTTAGCTGTTTTGGCTAACGTTAGCCAGATGTAGCTCCGGTTAGCTTCAACTGAACTGATCCAGGCTAACATGCGTTAGCAGTGAAGCTAACATTAGCATCCACCCGTCACCTGATTTATCTGAAAGCTGTCCGCCAAAAAAACAAGTTAAATCTCAGCTTACCCAACAGGGTCCCAATCACTCGACTCGCCCCTTCATTTCTCCGCTCGTAAGAGTCGCAGATAGAAGCGAGAACGACGGGGTGAATTTTCACCACTGGCCCGTACACCGACATCTTGGAAAAGGAGGACCGACGATCAGCGGCCCCGGTGAACACATATAGCACCACCTAGAGGCCGGCGGCCGAACAGCGCCTTCTGGATATGACGCTAATTAAATCAAGTCATCGATGCTATTAATGATACAGTGTAACGTGTGATTGTATCTAATTATCAGCAGAAATTTGACAAAGCAGGTTATATTCATTTTCTTCTTCGGGTTTTAAGGGACTTGGCATTTTTTCCTCATAAAGAGCCTCTCCAGAAATACATATTTTGCATTTATCGAAAGCTCATTTAAAAAAATGTTTTAACCACACTATAAATCCGAGATATTTATATGTAATACAAAAGGCCGTTGACTTCCTCCCTCTGTGCACTGAGCAGGTGCAGAGGGTCTGGCAGGCAGCAGAGGGGAGCCTGATGTGGAAATGAGAAGCGTCTGAGGGTTGATAGGGGCTGGGCTGATGACAGCATCCTCCGCCGCTCAGTGGCTCCACACCTGACTGACTCCATCAGATGCACAGATGATGGAGCTCTCTCTCCGCTGCCGGGTTATCCTGTTGCCACCATTTCGTATGTCCACTGCCCGACACCTGTTCTTACAAATGCCGTGATCATTTGACTTGAATTGTTCTTGCCGTGTTTTCTTTTTCTATTCATCATCTATTCATGCGCGACCATTCAGTGGAAGGTGTGCTCGCTTGCTATTTATTGTGCAAGCGGAGCGGTCGAGACTGAGGTGGTTTTCTGTTTTCCTGGAGAAAAGCGAGTGGACAGATGCTGCGTCGCTGGTAAACACCAGAAATGGGTGACATCGAACCGAGGCTGCCAGTCGCGGCTCATTCCTGGACCAGATCCTTATTTTTCTTATGATAAAACATCAGCACAATCCAGGTTTTATACATCTAGAAGTTGCTACGCTGAGCAGGTAAGGATTCGTTTTATTAGCTGTGTGACATTAAGCTTTGAGTTGAGCCTCCTGGTTTCTGCAGCCCATTGGCTGGCTAACAGACACCCTTTAATAGCGGCTATTTCTGATCCATCCATCAGGCGTAGTGCGTCATCTTGATTGTCACCATCAGTCTCCTCTTGCGTGCATCCCCCAGTTGTCCAAATGGACGCACATCATGCGAGGCTAAACAGCACTAGGAGTCCATTTTACTGTGCTAATATATCTCAGAGACACGCCGTCTCTCACTGTCCACATACATATTTCAGTTTCTTACACTAATACGGGACTTATGTAAGAAATCCCAGCAGGCCTGTAGCAGCACATTAACCAAAGCAGTAAGTGCACTTATACAACAAACACACACATGCACGGACCACACACAGACACACACACACCTACCCCAAGGTGCTTTATGAAACATGCTAAACGGTGAGAAGTGGCTCTGCATACGACACACTGCAATCCAGGATTAGGCTTTTAGAGAGAGGGAGAGATTTATAATCCCCTCATGTCTAATTACAAAAACACTATGAGCTCATTTTGCCTTTTAATGGGTAAATGTTGAAAAAGGTGCAAAGACCAGATGTTAGTCTGTATGGCAAGCAGCAACGGCCTTGTTTTCAATGTAGGAAAGCATGTTTAGAGAAATCAAAGTAGCAGAGGAGGGAGATCCTATTTCTTTATTGTTGTTGTTTTTATTTATTTGTCAGTGATTTACCTTGACAGCACATCCAGTCAGTTACAGGGTTATATTTGATCATTGTGCTCCTCTATTTTCCAGGCTTCAGTCAAGCAAACAAATGGTCCAATCAATATCCTCTGGACAGCATCTGCCATAGGGAGGATATCAACAGCACGTTAATACTCCTGACACACACACACAAACACACACATAAAAACACTCGCGCGCACACACACACACACACACACACACACACACACACACACACACACACACACACCCACTCTCTCT
>JAOWBC010000115.1:16797163-16841896 GCA_028566105.1 Hypoplectrus providencianus
AGCCACAGAAGGTTTGTTGGTGCAATGCCCGACTTCCACACCTGAAAAATCAACTTCTTTGCAGTCCCAGCTCCAAATAGAAAAGTTTTTCTCTCATATTTACTGGCAGAAGACTAAGGCGTAGCATCCAAGATATTTTAACCACACAGTTCTGCTCTTCCTCTCTCCTCACCAGCCCGCAACCGGCGTAAGAGGCAGCGCTACGTGGAGAAGAACGGCCGCTGCAACGTGCAGCACGGCAACATGCGGGAGACGTACCGCTACCTGACCGACATCTTCACCACGCTGGTGGACCTCAACTGGCGCTGCTCGCTGTTTGTGTTCGTCATGGCGTATGCCGTCACGTGGCTCTTCTTCGGGGCCATCTGGTACCTCATAGCCTACGTGAGGTAAGCAGGCTTGAGTTTGCTTTTCTATTGATGTCACAGAGGAGTCTGTCATGTTAATTCTGCTTGAACACTGTCGTTGCTGAATCCCACGGACAGCAGTGGAGATTGAAAGTGTTTCTGCTCAACATTACCGAAGAGTTTTATTGATTTGAACGCTTTAAACCACTGTGGCATAATTACATTTCCTCATCTGTGTGCTTCCGCCCGTCTCCTCCTCCTTCTTCTCTCATGCTCTGATTTGCTTTCTTGCCAAAGTTAAGATGGAAAGGTTGATAATCAGTGGTGAAATGTAACCAAGTACACTGAACTTCTGAGGTGCTTTACTTTTATATTTCCTCAAAGTAAATTTAGCTTCTACTTGCTACACTTTTAGGTAAATATTGTACCTTTTACTCCTCCAGATTTAGCTTTAGTTGCTTTTCATGAAATTTAACATGAAAGAATACAATCAAATTAAAATGATGATGAATGTATGTTTTTATAAATTAAACCACGTTTATTTTATAATTAGTTGTTGTTGCTATACACGTTTGCTGCTGTAACACTGGAAATTTCCCCATTGTGAGACAAAAAAACAACAGAGGAAAATCTTATCTGTGATCCACTTGTATATAACCTATGACCTTTAGGACAAATATAAAAACTACAGCCAAAAGGTGGTTGACATTACTTTGTTTAACTGGCACAAAAATGAAACTGTTACAGACAAAATATATTGTGAAAATATGACAGCTTTAGAGGTGCTAATAGGCAGAGAGCAAAGCTAGCTTTCCCCCCTGTTTATCTCCTGACTGTAACTTCACTCGTATTAATCTTCTCATCAAACTCTTGAAAAATAAACCAAAATTCTGATTTACAAAACGCTGATTAACGCATCACCCTGAGGGAACGCTACTTTTTTAACTGCTCAAAGATGGAGGATGATGCCGTGAGAGAGTGACCAGCTTTGCAGGACATTTCTGCAAACGAAGGCTAAAAAATCCCCATTTTTCAGACAAAAAAGCCGATGACAAAGCAGTATTAATATTACAGTGTTTCATCATGATGTGTTACCTCTTCACTGGATGTGTCTGCTGGATCTCCACTCTAATTAGCTAACGTGTTCGTCCAGTAAAAATTGTGACCTCTTTATATCAATTACAGGCCACCTAAAGCCGTGCCAGAGAGCTGTCGGTGTTATTGCAATTCCTTGGTCACCAACACAGGTCAATAAAAGTCATATATTATATAAATGACTTAACAGCACTTTCATTAATTAGCTCTCCCTCTCTGGCTGGAGCCGTGCTAATCAGGGACATTAGCCCGTGTAGCGAGTCGTTTGAAAGGAAATCTGCTGACTCTTAGTGGCTCCAGACTGATAAACCAGCATAGTGAAGATGCTGGATGTGATGATATATGATGACAAAGTTGCAGCATCAACAAAAAGTGGCAGCATAAATGTCAAATTAATCATAATGGTTAATATGAGGATGAGTTTTTATCATTTTAAGAACCTGCTGAAAGGTGAGTGTAAATATAAAAAGCAGACACGAGTCGTCCAACCTGTATTTCTACACCTCTGTTCTAAGAATATAAATCTTCTCGCTCTCTATTTTTTACCTCTTGACACCCACTTTGTCGCCCTCCTGCCGTTGCCGTTCTCACACATTCTCCTCCTTTTCTTCCCTCCTGAAGGGGCGATCTGGACCATCTGGAGGACGACACGTGGACGCCGTGCGTCAACAACGTCAACGGCTTCATCTCGGCCTTCCTGTTCTCCATCGAGACGGAGACGACCATCGGCTACGGCCACCGGGTCATCACAGACCAGTGTCCAGTGGGCACCATGCTGCTGCTGCTGCAAGCCATACTGGGCTCCATGGTCAACGCCTTCATGGTGAGCTCAGGACGGAGAAACTGAGGACAGAGAAAATCAGATTTAGAAACTGGTAGTCACTTGTAGCAAAAAAAACAACCAAAAAAACAACCAAAAAAAACATTTGATTTTTTTCTTATCAAAATTAAAATTCGAAGAAATACAATAAGAGTAGTCAAATGAGCTGCATGATGTAAATCAAATAATTGTCTTTGTTGTATATTCTAACCCATTGATTGCGCTGTTAAAAACCCCCCAATTTAAATCAATATGCATTATATGCAAATCCCTTTAAAACTACATTTATTTAAACACAGAACAAAGACAAGATATTAAATCTTCAAGGTTATAAAAATGTTTTTTCTTTAATGCACTGCAATATAAAATGTAGGTGTCTGAATTTATTGCTGAAAAACATAATGAATGTCAAACCTGCCAAAACTCATCAGGAAGTCAAATGCAAGAAAACTTAAAGCATAAAAACATCACTTTTGGTTATTAAATCAAGTGATCGTTCTTTTCTGAAAGGCACCTGAATAAGCTGAACAAAAGGAAAAGTCCCTGTAAATATTGTTTGACCTGAATCTGTTTGATTAAAAAGAAGCATCCTGTCAGTTTAACTCAGAAAATGAATACACATTTTTCCCTGAGCCGCTGCAGAGGATGTGTCACTACTCTGCAGACGGAATGACACTAATTTGGTGCAGATGGTGCGCTTCCTGAAAAAGAATATTTACTTTCAAAGTGCTGATGGAGCTCGTTTTTTCCCCGTGAAGTAAGCACTCTGTTGATGAAGACGAGTCCACACACCGACATCTGAGCGGAATCATGTTTATGCATGTTTGCGAGCTGGAAACATGCCATGTTAGCAAGAGGGCTGTTTTACTATTCATATAAAAACACGACAGAGTCTGAGGTCAGCGCCAGTGTCACTGCTGGGTTTTTACACTGAAAGATGGAAATACTCTGCACTATTAAAAACAAACATGCTTTGTCTGATTCAGCACTCACACTGAATGTTTGCAGCTATAAATTATGGTTAATTCTAAAAAAAAAAAATCATGTTTCAATAATCTTTTGCACTTTTTTGAGCTCTGTCTGTGGTTTCTCATCCCTCCTTTCCCCTCCGTGCAGGTCGGCTGTATGTTTGTGAAAATCTCGCAGCCCAACAAGCGTGCAGAGACACTGGTGTTCTCCAAGCACGCCGTCATCTCTCTGAGGGACGATAAGCTCTGTCTGATGTTCAGGGTGGGTGACCTGCGGAGCTCCCACATCGTAGGCGCCAACATGAGGGCCAAGCTCATCAAGTCCAAACAGACTCAGGAGGGTGAGACTGCCAGAAACTTTTAACTCACTGCTGATATTAATGTGATGACTGTGATGAGTCCTGCAGCAAACACAACCAAAACTCGATCAATTAAAATCATTTCCAGCTGACACTTTAGCAGGTTTTTCCCCTTTCAGAGGCTGCAATGGTCTCAATTTTAAGTCAAGAGAAAAGAAACATCTATATTGTTTGGATGCACTCTTTGTATTTCTGTTGGCTTAACACAAACTCTTAGGTATGTGTGTGTTTCAGGGAATAGACTTGATCACGCTTGAGTAAGGTGTTGACAGGCTGACCATAGAAAAATTATGCTTTCTATTGACAGAAATAGCTGGAACAGAGTCACCACTATAAAATAACTTTCAGTCACTTTGTTCTGCTCATTCATTCTGCAGCATGACAGAATTTAATCTGACATAATTTGAATTAAATGTGCATTGAACACCAGCTCCTCTGCTTCTTCGCCTCTATCATTAAACTAAAATCAAAATGTAAACTACAACACATGAGACTAGACAATCTGAGGAGTCTATTGGTACCAAACAAGACCAAATCACCTCTGTCCTTCCTGAGGTCTTGGATTATTGATGTTATATTCTGGAGGGATGTTTGACCATTTTTATCCATTCAGTATCATATGCGTTTAACAAATATTAGGGTTCTCCATTATAGACTTTGGTGGCCCGCCATGGTCTGTTTTGTCCCTTCATAGTGTCATTTTCAGCATTATTGTCACATTTCAAGCTACTGAAAATATTTTAGCACTATTTTTATATTTTGCATTGTGTTTTTGTTGCCTCAGCAGAGTGTCTGTCACCCTGTCAGTCAGTCTGTCAGTCTCTTTTGTGACAACAACTTATGGGACATAATTAAGCAACACATTTAGCAACACATTTAGAAAAGCTGAACATTAAATATAAACCCTTATGTATACTATAATTAAGACAGTTTCATGACATATTCATAACCAAAACAACATGACATTTTTTTTTCATGACATATATCACTTGTATGTGGCATCACTGCTGACCTGCAGTCTCCCCCAGACCCTCCAATATCTCTATAAAAGGGCAAACGCTAAGGTTCTAAGGAGTTGTAATCAGGAGGATCTTGGATTTGGTTTTTTTTTTCAATAAGGAAAATCATCATCTAAATTATCCTCCTTCCACTGTCCTCACCTTAAATTTTTTTCTCTCCTCCAGGTGAGTTCATCCCTCTGGACCAGACGGACATCAGCGTGGGCTTTGAGACGGGCGATGATCGTCTCTTCCTGGTCTCTCCGCTGGTGATCTCCCATGAGATCGACTCACGTTCGCCCTTCTGGGACATGTCGCAGGCCCAGCTGGAGAAAGAGGACTTTGAGATCGTGGTCATCCTGGAGGGGATGGTGGAGGCAACAGGTGAGGCAGGCGTTAAAGAGGGTTATTACATAGAGAAAACATACATTTTAATCTAAAAACCATCATTTACATTAGATTAACTCTAACTTTAAATCTAAATACAATAAATCTTAAAACTGCTGGCAGTTTTGAGCATAAAACAAATAATAAATTATAACATTTACATTTAGGACATATCATAATATAATAAATACACAAAATAATCAATAAAATAAAATAAATAAGCAGAATATGATTATAAGTGGTCATGTTTGCATATGAAAAAGAAATAAAGCTTTATTGGAACGATTCTAATCACATTTTTATTATTTAGAATGGTACAAGCCATAAATAAAACCATTAAAATATGTAATATGATTTGTTGTAGATTTAAAATGACAAAAATGTTATGAAATATAACAACAGTGTTGTTTTGTATGGGAAATAATACCCTGCACTTTAATCTGATTGTAAAAGTTCTAATGGTTTTTTATGTTCTAAATGTTTGGCTGCAACAACAAGCACTGAGCATGAAGAAATTAATCTTGTAGATGCATACAGCTGCCTGATATTACAGTAATACCTTCACTGTTTTACAGAAAGCAAACCCCATCTGAAGCTGTCCATTAGAAAAATGAAATCCGCCTTCCAGGATGTCTGAGTTTAGATCTGCCATTTATAGTTATAGAGCGCTCCATGTTTTATCAGTCTGTCGGGAAGCTTTTAGAGCCTCAGATATGATTACAGCGGGAATATACAAATACATATATAAAATACTGGGAAACATATTATTTTGTGAGGTATTCATGCGTTATTGCAAGATAAGTGATTATTTTGAAAAACTTTCTCATCATTTATTTTTAGTTTCTTTTTCATCACACTAGCGGAAATTGGTTTTAAATGTTTAACTTTTGTTTAATGCAGCAGTTTGTTTTGGCATAAATATGTTACAGTGCTTGCAACAAGGTGTTTTATCAGGCAGAAAAAGCATCCAGCTCCCCACAGCAGCTCATGTGTGTCAGTGATCACTCATCTGCCCCTGAGCAAGGCACTCACTCACTGTTAGTCACTCTGCTTCGTACTTCAAGTCATTTCAGAGGCTCCAAACAGCCCCGAGTGCCTGGATTCATAGTTTATTGAGTGTCATTCACAGCAACTCTCTACATGTTATCGCAGAGACTAGAAAGTTATATTTATGCTTATATTCTCACTTTTTGAAAACAGAAAAACAAAGTCCAAACAGAGTCTGGTGGGAATAAACAGAAAGTTACCTGCGCTGCGGAAAGATTTGGTTGTTTATCTCCATCATACTGTGCTGTATATGTCAGATTCATTGTGAGAGGATGAAACACTGAGCCGTTCCTCACTGTTTGGCATCAGAGCTATTCATGATGCATCTTCTGAGAGGTAAAGGTGGCCTCGCCGCCTACTCCAAATATTGATCGCTTTAGTCAGAGCTGAGGTGGAGAGTTACAAAGAAGTAGACGACATCAGAACCGGCCACGGAGAAGATTCATGTTAGAGACGGCCTCACTGTCAGACAGCAGATATTCTGTCCCTAACATGGAACCATTGAGAACTTCCTGTTATTTATTATAATGAGAAACACTAACTATTATTTTAATTGGAAAATAACAAGAAGCTTTAACTTAAAATGATACGATTTATATATAGAATTATATGAAAAGAATGATTGACTTATCACTTAATAATAACAAAGTATCATTAAAATAAGGATTTAATGTCAAAAATGTCAATTGATGAAGATATTATAATAATTACTGAGTATGCAAAAACAGTTTTAAAATAACAATAAATATTATTAAAACAATGTATAAGAAATATCTGTTACATTAAATTAATTATAACTTAGTATCAAAACTAGCAATAAATATTATTAAATTAATGACTTGGTAAGTCTTAAATTAATAAATAAAAACTCTAACGATAAGAATCTTTCACAAAATGAAGACTTTATTATTGCAATATAACTTAGTTCCGCAAAATAAGGATTTAGTATCAACATATCAATAAATATTATTAAAATAATGACTTAGTATTGAAAAACAATAACAAACTGTCTCTAAATAATGACACAAAAGCTAAAAATAAAAAGAAATGGTTATCATGAATAAACGCTGTAGGACACGTTGCGTGCACCTGCTCACCTGCTCACCTGTGCGCCTGTGTTTGTGCGTGCAGGGATGACGTGCCAGGCGCGGAGCTCCTACCTGGCGGAGGAGGTGATGTGGGGTCACAGGTTCAGCCCGATGATGTCGCTGGCGGAGGGCTTCTTTGACGTCGACTACGGAGCCTTTCATCACACGTTTGAGGTAACATCTGTCAGCGATCAGGACAAAATACAGAATATTAAAGCTGTTTGTCAATCTTTTATAAAACAGATCAAAACATGTAAAAAGCTGAGAATTCTAAAAAATAAATAAATAAATAAATATGATGTGCTGCAGTGAATTAATATCTCAATATCTCTATTCTTAAAATAGTGACAACCTGTGTTGGTTGTGCACCTGATTCCTTTTTCCCCACATCTGTCTATAGTTTTGCTAAATAATAAATATTCTTAAAATAATGATAATTACTGAGAATTTCATAATAAAAAGTAATGACGTTATTGCTCAAAATGGTAAGAAACTTTCCAAAATAGCAATTTAGAGTCACAAAGCAGAAACTCAGTACCTCAAAATAATGAATTAGAATAAAAAATATAATTACAATAATTACTGTATTGCAAAATAACAAGAAACTGTAAAATAATGAAACACCTGATTTTTTTTAACCTCTGTCTATAGGTGAACAGACTGTTTTCTGGAGTGGTAGCAGAAAAATGCTCTGACATTGCAAAACATTGTCATAACTGTCAAACTTTTTTGCCATTTTTCGCTGCTGTTACATAATTTATCAGGCAAACATACGAGTTCTCCCACCGACGACCAACTACAAGTGTTTGAGTGAGGAAACCTGGAACAACTCTCGCTGTTAGCCCTATTCCTGTCTCCACCTACATGTACAACCAACCGCTGAATTCTCACACTGCTCTCTTGGGGTTGTTGAAAAGCATGCTGGGAAATGCAGGAAGTATTTATTTCATGTTTATTTTGGTCGGGACAAGTGCATTGCATGGACCAATGCCACACTGAAGCATTTATAAACTATTACTGAATGGGTTTTCATACAAATGCACAGAACAAACAGCATGTTTGAGCTTAAAATTTAACAGTTTGAGGGTCATTTTGACTTCTGTGGGTTTTACTAAGAGCTGCAGACACAGATGTTCCAGGTGGAGGTGTAAAGGGGAATACTGAGGAACTCATTTACAACACTTTACTATCCTTTTGTTTAAATGCTCAAAAATGATGCTGCTGTTACAATAACCTTAAAGGCTGGGGAAATATTTTCTCCCGACCCGAGCTCTTGCTTGATGTGCATTTTTTATTTCTCATTGATGTTTGGGCTTATTGGAACCTTTTTAGTATAAAGACTGAGCCTTGTCTTTTGACATTATGTCGTTTTTACCCTCAGGTGGACACGCCTTCCTGCTCAGCTCGAGAGCTCTCATTGGCTGCAGCCAGACTCGACGCTCACCTCTATTGGTCCATCTCCAGCAGGCTGGATGAAGAGCCCACCCTGACCAACCAGGCGGCCAAGCAGCCGGACAGCGGCTCGGCCAACAGCAAAGGAGGGGAGCCCACCTTCATCGTCGGGGAGATGACGGACATCCAGGAGCAAACGGGAGTGGGCGAGCTGAACGGCAGCGTCGCCACCGACCAATCCGAATCAGAGGCCTAGAACAGAGAATGTTTACAAAGACCTTCAGTTTATCATCACCTCACCACGATTAGTGTTGCAGATTTTACTTTCAAGGCAAATGAGTAGTTTCATTAGCTCGACAGTATACGCCATATCTTATGTTACCATAGGGAAGAGTTTATTTATGAATATTTTTCTGTCTTTTAGTTCCATGTTGATCTTTGTTACAAGTGTACTGTATGTGTGCTATCTCTCTTTTTATATCTGTTGTGTTAGCTCCAATCACCCTTGCCTATATCTACATTTAAATAACAATACTATGCTTTAGGTTGGGTCGACTATAGTATATCCTGTGGGCCGAGGCAGAATGTCACAAAGAGAGGACGAGGTGGATGTTTGTGCAGTGTTTGGATTGTTCACATTTAAAATAGGTGCAGTGCATAGATGCTTTATTTTCACCTGCGCATGAATATCACTAGATGATATTGAAGAATAGAATGAAATTGTAGACACCTAAAATTTCTCTAGAAATGCAGAGATTGTTGTAAAGTTTATTGTACTTAAATCAGGTGTTACTGTGACACCAGCCCACACCAGCCTTTTTGTTTACTCTGCTAGAAACTCCATGAGGCCACAAACCGTCACGTGGTGCTAGAAAAATGTTTGACATATAGAATTGGCGAACATGATTGATGAGTGTAGACGATTTCTTATCTGTGTAGGGAAAGATTTTTATGTTTGTTTGTTTGTTTGTTTGTTTGTTTGTTAAAGAGCACCCTATCACCAGGGTGGTGTTTTGCTGCACTATCTGGTTGAAAGCGTGTTTAACCTCTGACCCCTTGAGGTTAAACCAAAGTTATCTTTTTAATAATAACACCCGTCTGACTCTGCAGACATTCCTCACTGCACTCTAACATTATGGTGACTAGGGTATCTATCTAAAACCTTTAAAGTAGAGACAGGTTAACACTCGAGTGTGTCCGTGGCTTCGTTTCACATACGTGTGTAGCACAAGGATTATCTATTTTCTGTTTTGTTCCCGGCCAAGTAGAAATTATAAAAGCACAACCATGTCCTGCTCAGTTCAGCCCAAACTCCTGCTTCTGCTGCTGTGTATATATGTGGCCATTTTTACTTGATGTTTTTAATATGTAATATAACACACTAATTAGAATTAATAAACTGCAGTATATTCCTGAACCTCTGTCTCTGATTGTGTGATATTCTGCAAAGCAGCTACATACATGAAGATGCAATAATAGAAACACTTCACTACAAATCAAAGTCCTGTATTGTGTTATTAAAATAAAACTCCAGAGCTTATTACTTAAAGTATCACTTCTGTCACTGTAAATACAGGAAAGAAACATAATTATTGGTGACTTTGCCTATTAGCATGATTACCATGTTCCTGTACGTGGAGCTAATTTTCAACTTCATCATTCTGTATATAGCGGAGCATTTAAATCAATACAAAAGCTACAGATTTTAAAGTAAGGTGAAGATGTACAAAAACTAAATTGTCCCAGTTCAACCATCAGATATCTTGTCTTTTAAAATCACTGCAGTCTGTTTTTATTCTGTTTTCCACACCCACTTCTACACGGATCCATCTGAGAAGCTGTCGTGAAAAAGTTTATAAAGTTAGATGAATCATCTCTCAATCAACTTCTACATCAATATGGCCCTCGTGGGTGCTGATTGGAAACAACTGGCTGATTGGACACATATTAATTAATATATATATAAAAAAGGCATAATCTATTGTATTACATATGGGCAAAAAAAGCATGTTTGTGTCAATAGTTTTGACCATTAATGGATCATCGACTAATTATTCCCATTCCTAATCAGAGCGGTGTGATCAGTCACTCATCCACAAGCTTTAGTTGCCTTACTGCCTTTAAAAAACACATTTTTCTCATCATTTTATACAATGAATCAATGATCACTTCATCACAGGTTAGTTTTTGACTACAGGGCCATAATATATAACATACTGAAGCCCCATAGTGCGCTGTGTCTCATTAGAAATTCCAGGCTGGATTTCAGCACCAGGAGAAGTCAGCATATTGGGTTACTAGGCAGAATCAGGTTAAAAAAAAAAAAAAAGAAAAAAGAAAAGGGAAGTTAATGTCTTTCCCAGTCTTGGCTGCTAGATGGCGATAAAGACGCCGATGCCTCCTTCCTCCAGCCAGTCACACAGCCCTGCTGGTGTGAAATGAGATGGGGTCCCTGTCTCAGCTGTCTCCTAGGCAACCGGGGCTGGGGACAGGGAGAGGGCAGAGTGTGCGTGTGCTGGTGTGAATGTGTGTGTGTGTGTTAATGTGTGTTTGAAGCGGACCTTCACAACTGATAGGGGAGTTCATGAGGATTGTCAGGGAGTTGATGTGACGTTACAGTTTGATATTTGTGTAAGAATGGGTGGTGAGCAGTGACCTTCAGGTGGGGAAGAACGAATGCCCTTGACATTGAAAAATAACACATGAAGGATATTGATATGTTTGTTTATTTTTTTTTCCTGCTCCAATGATAAAAATGTACATAAATATTAATATGGAGTTTTAGCATCTAAATGAAAAAACCTTTGGTCATTAAAAAAAGACAAAAGAGAGCAGACCTAAATATTAATGGGTGCTTTCACACCTTGAAATGAAAGTCTGGTGTGGACCAAAACCAAAAAACTCTGATTAGCTTTAAAGTTCACAAGAGTTTGGTTGGCTGCAGGTGAGAACACAGTTCAAACCAAAGGAAGGAAGCAACCAAAACACAGAGCATTCTGGGTTTAATTAGGGCTGAAATTTGAGAATCAATATAAATATTATAAGAAGATCAAAGAACAAATACATACAATTATTACGTGACAGAATGGTGGCTAATGGATTCAGTTGCACAATAAATTAATGCTGCATAAAAGTGAAAAAACTTGGAAATGTACGACTTGCTCCTACAAAGTGCATCTCCTTGCCTCCAATAGATAAAGGACATTTGTTTGCAATGATTAGGGTGTTTAATTAAGCACAGTGCAGAAGCGAACCAACCCAATGGAAAAATGCAGTAAAAATGTTGCTCCTTCAACACTGAAAAGTCCTCCAGACTACATGTGTGAACGCAAATAAAGTCTTTTCTAGAATCCAGAACTTTACACAGACGAATATAAATCCGGAAGCGTCTTCAGCAGACGTGACGCTGCTTTTACTTTCACCTCACGTTGCGCGCGGCGTCACAACTGGAATCAGACATGTTTTGTTGGGGAGTGAAAGGCTAAGTGCAAGTTTAATACTTTCCAGTGATTTTCAGCTCGCCCCAGAGTTGAACCCCATGTGCCATTTCCAAGTTCTAATTATGATTTTAATGAGAGGCTGTTTTGCATGATCCCCGCTGAGCCGAAATCAATGTTTCTCTTCATGGAAGGAAGTCATGACGGTCGTGTTTCAGTCTAGGCAGACGGCAGAAAGAGGAGGGGAGAAATGTAAAAACAGAAGAAGGAATTTATCACCTCTCAAACACTCTGACCATCAGTTACTGCAAGAGAAATAGAAAACTTTATGCAAAATTAGGCTTTTAAACTAGTTTTTAGAGTGCACAAAACTCAAAACACTAAACTATAATAAATAAGATAAGTTGATTATGAATCGTGTGTTAATGTTTTTAAATACAAGATATTTCATATTAGAGTAAACATCATGATACAGCATGGAATAAAAACATGGTAGAGATTTTTGATTACTATTTTACCTAAGTTTATTTTAATGAATCGAGAGCAGTAAAAAGTACAATTTATACCTCAGAAATACAGATAAGTATAAGTAACAAACAACACTAAACGCTCAAGGAAATTTCATGGAAGAAGATTTGGGAGCAGATCCTAATCACACTGTGGATACAGAAATTATTTTTCGTTTTTGTTAATATTGTGAGATGGAACATTAATGCTTAATTCCTGACCATATTTCATGTCTGTTTTATGTCCTTTGATCGTTGTCATACAAATACCAGAAACATGCTATCAGCGGGTTGTTTTTACAGTGAAATGCAATAAATCTTATTTGTAGTGTCCATGTTGCTTCCAGATTTTGACTTAAAGCTCATCAACACACACCAAAGTCTGTAGATTGACTTCCAAACTCTGGAAATGTGACCATCCCAGGAACATGTGAACGCACCATTTGCCTCTGTGGAGGTCTGCACTTCTATTTTTGCTCTCATCAGTGTTGTTAGCAGCTGTATAAGGCAGCTGTTTTCAGAAAACAAAGGAAGCTCAGAGTAATCCTATGGAGCATAAAACAACTGACAAAGTTAACGACTTCCTGGTGAATATATAGAGGAGCATTTAGCAGCCAAAGAGCCTCAAATCTCCCTCAGGAGTTAGAGGAGAGCAGAACTGAGCGTTAAGAGGCCAATGAACTACAGATGAATTAATAGCAGGAAATGCAAATAAGCAACTGCTTGTAAACACAAAATGTTTAGAATCATGTGAAGAATGAACACAGACTAATATAGAAATGTTAGGGATCTACACAGTCACTGTCTAGAGCCCATAAGATGAATTAAAAAATATTTTCAAAGGAAAGGAAAGTAAGGAAAGGAAAGGAAATTCCCTCATGTACTAGTGACTTCTATTGTAGCAAAAGTAATTTTAAGCCCGCAGTGCTGGACAGATTAGTTTTCCTGCTGCTTCTAATTGTCCACATCATGACTGTCTTCTTCCTGCACAAACCACAAGGCTCCACTATAACGCCTCAACACGGCCACCAAGCTTCTTCAGGTCTCAAACAACCCTACGCAGACTTTCTATCCCACTGAAGCACTGATGGGAAAAACGTGCAGCAACACCTCCTGTATGTGTAATGAGTTCAATCTAAAGTGAGATATTCACCTCCGGGTAACAGCTGCTCTCAGAATAACCACAACTCAAGCACAACGTTCAATCAACGTATGGAAGTGTTTAAAGCGTCATTTAGTTGATGCATCTTAAACCATGTTTTCTTCAAATTATGTTCACAGAAGTCTAAGGTCAGTAGTAGGAGAGAAGATATCTTTGGCTATTTCTTTCATTTGTCTATGAGCCCTTTCGTTGAATGCTTTCTAAAACTATAAATTTGAAGCAAAGGCCTCCGCTCAGTAAACGTCAGCCTGTGAAGTAGAGCAGAGCTGATATAGGTGTTATACCACCCACTGTAGCATGCAGCAGGATACACGACGGGCCATGAAAATGGCAAAGTAATCTTTCAGCTGCCAAATGACATGTTGTGTGTCACATCGCCTCAGCAGGCAGATATAAACCACAGACTATTTCTAAGTATTTCTCAAGCCAGCCCAAATTCTGTCAAGTCTCAGAATAGAGCTGGTGAAAAAGGGATCAAGATCAAATCCCGATTCGAGCAAGGAAGACAATGAACAACGAAGATATCATGATGAATCAAAGTCCAATTCATCAGACACATAAACTAAAAACATCAAAACTAAGCGACAATGAAACAATATTTAACTAACAAGCTGCTTAGTGATACTTCAGTGTTTCTCAGGTTAAACATTCGACCAGTATTGACCCTTTCTGTGCTCAGACCAGAGTCAGGCCTTTACTCCCCTTCGGGCAGTTGTACTAAAAAAAGAAGCACTTAAGTACTATAAGGTACGCAAGCGTCCACCAAATGGCATATGTTATGTTGCCATAGAGATGGGTATTGCTGGCAGTGGCTTGACAGTGTGTCAGGAAGCAGGAGAAGAGCTGATGCACTGGTCTGTGTTCAGCAGGTATTCCTGGCTGGCAGTATTTAAAGCTACAAGGCATCCGATTCTAATTTTATACACTGATAATTAAAGTGATGCCATATGATTTCACCTCACATATTATGGGATACAGCAGCAGGAAGGTGTGGGAATAAACTCTCAATCATCTCTATTAGCTGTGGAGGTTGGGGTAGAATATGAGCAGAAACGTGAACTTTCTTTTCTAGGTGTTTCATTTTAATTCATTATATGTGATCTGCAGTCACAGAAATCTATGATAAAACAAAACACTTTCTGCATTTTTGGGAACATTGCACAGTGTCAAGTGAAAAATAAGTTTAAAAAGATATTAGAAATCTAAGGAAGGAGCTTTTAGGTTCTGCCTTTGCATGCCACACTTGAAATGCCAGTGGATTATTATGGTTCAGGAACCCTGATCAGATTATATAAAATAAATTGACACTGTAACTGTGACCATTCATTGTTTTGGGAACTATTTTTTTTTTTTACCATTTACTTTAAGATATCAGCTTGGTTAGCAAGGTGCTTCTGTAAATCAAATAAAGATTAATGTTTCAATGAACTTTGGTGAGAAGTTCTAAAACCACTTCGAGCAATTTCTTAATTTAGTAAAAAAAAATAATAATAATAATCTGATGCATTGAATTAGACTTCAAGCTAGTGATTGAGAAAATACACTCAGTAGGAAAATGTTTACTGAGTAAAATAAGAGTTAGAAGTAGCGTTATTTTCTCATAGACTTTTTTTTGCAATCACTAGAGTCCCCCCCTGCTGTCCATTAGAAGGACTGCATGTTTAAGAGACTGACTTTACTGAAACAGATTAATAGTTTTATTACAGAAATTTGCACAAAATGTAGATCCAAACAATCATAAAGGTCAGACTAGAGGTCTCCCAGACTTATTTATGTACTTATAATTCTGTTTCCATCAGAGGAGTTTCACAATTCTCCAAGTATTTTACGATGAAGGCTGTGCTGTTGGCTGACTTCTGTCATTTACATTTCCAAAGTCCTCTTCAGGAAACAGGCATCAGGTGTGGCATATTTTTCCTGTAATGTACCACCCTAAGGCCATATGGTCAAATGTTCAATGTTGTCGATTTTGCTTTCGATTTTTTTTTTTATCTTTTTGTAATTTATAACAAAAATTGTGACACCCCTTTTACATCAAATTGAAATTAGGACACATAATTGATGCTGACTGCTGTTGAAATTGCATAAATACAAATTGCAGGAGGTTTAGAGCTTGTGTGTTCAGAGCAGGAAGCAGATAAAAATAGAAAAGTCCTTCATTAACTTGGCTAAATGGACAATCCAGACTGGAGATTAATTAAACAGTATCTGACCCTTGAACTTGAAATCATGTTTAAGCAACATCATAGATGCAGTAATTTGACCTGATGTGTGCTGTTAAGTTTGATAATTGTGTGAAATGCCTTCGAAAGAACAGCCAGTTCAGTCAGGCTGATGCTAGCAGAGAGTCAGCCGACTTGGCACAAATCTAAGACCGTCCCGGCCCATGTATGGATTCCCTATTCAGCTGTGTTTGTAAGACACGGACTTGGACAAATCTGGAATGAAAATCAGCTGCAGTTACCAGCACTCAGGTTAGCTTTGGGCCAGTGTCAGCCAGGTGCTTCATTAATCATCAGCCTGACAACTGGGTGTCCTACAATAAGGCCTGTACTGGGTCACGGCATTTTGGCTACTCGGGATCACTCCAACTGCACTTTCTCTGTTCTTAAAAGATTTATTTTGCTTTGTAAACTCCTGCAAAGGGAAAAACAGCAGCCACACAGTATTTCTAAATGTTCTTGATCACTAGCTGGATAAATTATTACCACTGGACATCCAGCACTGGTTGCACTAGGTCCCACAGGTTGATGCATGCCAATTTAACCATCCTAAATAAGTGAAAAAAAGTGAAAGACTCACATGATGTCTGCAGGGACCCCTTGAGGTGAGGCTTTAGCACTTCGTCATCAGTGACTGGATCTCTGGGACTAGTGCGTTGGCCCGTCACTCCTCCGAACGAGGGATCCCTCAGAGTGCAGCATGTCACAGTTGGCACAGGAAGGCCTGACCCTGCACATTTAATTAGCCAAGCTGTCTTGGCATTGGATGGGAGGGGGGACACACACAGTGACGAGTCATCAACATCACCAAGGGCGCGGTGCTCCTCACTGCCATACTGCACATCTAAAACTTAACAGGACGGTGAAGAGACGCATGGGCGTTAGTGCCGAAATGTGTCACTGGGAGATGGAGTTTTTAGAGGAAAAATCAGTAATGCAGCAAAAATGAGCACATGCAGTGACTGACCTTTTGTGTGGAACCACATAAGGTGTGTTCCTCTCAGGTTTAAATGGTCCAAACATGTATGACAGAGATTAAGATACAAGGAAGTACGCAGACATTGCTGCTCCACATGTGTGTCGTTATCATTCAAGTCAATATGCCAGATTGAATGAAAAAAAATGACTGTTGCTATGAAAAAAAAGCAAAGTTAGGAGAAACTGTTTGGAAGAAACCATTCTGACATCCCTCTCTGTAGCTGCATGCATGTGAGGAGCCCACCCCACCTCAGCTGTAGTGAGGAGAGCCCAGACCAGGCAGCCAGCAACCAGCGCGTCTCTGCCTACCAATAGGCATGCTCGGCTCAGGCTGTGTGCAGTGCTCAGTCTCAGCAGCTAAAGCTGGGCGCAGGGGAACTGCGACGGCCGCGCCAAGCATCTTCCCAGGTATGCGTCTCTCTCTGCCGCTACGCCCTTATTCGTTTTTGCAATGTTATGGCATCTTGCTGCATGCTGTTTCCCGCTCTGCCGACACGGGCTTATTTTTAGGGAGGGGTTGCTGTGTCTTTTTGTGTATGAGTGTGTGTGTGTGTGGCTCACGTAGCCTCCACTGTAGCGCAGGGCAGCGGGTCTTGGTAAACACTCACAGTCAGCGAAGACGCATCTGCAAAACCTCCTCGTTAACCGCGCGTCAACTTGCACACACCTCAAAATGTTCGCCCTTCGACAGATCCGCGCCGAGCCGCCGCTGCTGCTGCTGGCGAGGCGGGGATGTGCGCTCGCTGCTGCGCTGCGTGCATTTCTTGGGTAAAAATTTGCAACGAGGTTATAATTTGGCCAAGCGGCTTTCGTCAAAACATGACCGCTGACTATATTTTCAACTTACAGAGCGTGCAGGTAGAGGTTTTTTCCCCTGCTTAGGCGCTGGACTTGCTGTACTGGGCGAAGCAGGTATTGGGAGCTGATTTGAAAAATCATTTCATAGCAGTCAATTTTATGTAGGCTGTGCCATATAACACTGCAGTAGGCTATAGCAAGGCTATAGTAGGTCATACTGTGTATATGCATGGGCAGATATTTCTTCAACAGTGATACATTATTGATAGCAATGTGTTATGATACAACGGATCTATTTCAAATCATTATTCATTCATACAGCAAGTTATCATCCGTGGAGACTGGTTTTGAGGAAGATGTTTTTGAAAGAAAATCAGCCGGACTTAGTTAACACAAAGTGCTGTTTATTATAAATGTTGAAGCTGAGGTTGAAATGAGTTGGAATAAGCAGTTTTTTGTGATTAGCCTGCTCTGTGCTGCTGTTATCCCTGTCACTAGGTAAGATGTAGGTACACTCCCTTGGCAGTTAGGGTGGTGCTGCCTGCTAGTGCTGATGTGTTACAGTGGCCACTACCTGTGCATGCAGTCTGCTAGGCCTGGCTGTACATCAGGGGCCTCCCTCCCCTCAGCGCTGGTGGGAGGGCGGATGGGTGTGTGGTGGTCAATAAAACAAAATCTCTAAAAGTTTAAAATAAATTGAGACCCAGCCTCCAAGCTGAAGTTTTTTAGGGCGGTGCGGGAAAGTTATCAATGAAAGCTCCTCACATAAAAATTGATCTATGTTTCCAAGAGAAGAAAAGAAGTCCAATAGCAGTAAATATCTGCTAATGAACACCCCAATAGGAACTTTTACAGCAGCTGACCTTATCCTCAGCTACAGAAAACTATCAGATCCTTTACTTTTTCAATAATGTGCATGTAAAAATAGGGTTGTGCTGTAATTATTAATGGTACTTTTGTTGTTGCTATGCAAAAAAAGGCTCATGTGCTATATTTCCACTGCAATCATTTGAAGCTGTGACCTTGTCAAAAAGGGCCAGTGTGTGTCTGGTTCGCTCTGGTTCCCTCTGATATACTCTGCGTTAAAGAGAGCTACTTTTACATATGAGTTCATCTTCACTGGTCTTGGATTTTGGCTAATTCAAGAAGCCCTTGAGTTGATTTTGCTGCATTTACCACACTGCCTATTCATTCCACTTGAAGAGCCAGGAATAGTTGGAGGACTTATACATCAGAAACCCTGATTCAACATGCTGATTTTAATGTTATGTCAGGGTCTGCTGTGGCTCGCCCAGTGACTGAAGTTACAATAACATTTATGAATTGACTAATCCATTCACACCACAACTGTCCTTGAAAATGTGGTGACACACAGTGTGGCCTTAGGGTGGAGGTTTTCTGCTGAGCCTTTAACATCTGTATAGTATTAATTATCTCCAGGCTACGTCTGAAGTGTTACAGTGAAGCATACAGTATGAAATAAGCTCCCGGGCCACGGGGCGACTGCTAACTGCAAAGTGGATAAAGTTATGAAGTGAGAAATGTTAAGGTCAACTAAAGGTCAAGAGAAGAGGACGGATTATTTCCCAAATCATTTGAATGAAATTATGAAAAAATGTAAAATAATGTAATATAATGATAGATCTCTTGATAAAGGTACTTAAAAAATGAAACTATTTTGATAACCAATTAATAATTTTAATGAAAGAATTCTAAATATTTGTTAATTCCAGTTTATCATTTGCAGTATTTTTTGAATATATGCTTTGGTTTTGGACTGAAGCAACCAAAGAAGTAGAGTATCAGTGTTACTTTAGGGACATTTTGATAGGCACATTTCACTGTTTTTAATACATTTCTTGAACCAGTCTAAAAATTCATAATGACATAAATCATTAGAAGCAGCCAAAATACTGGTAAACTCTACTAGTATTAACCTAAGCTGTGAATTTACTGCTACCTTTTGTTGGAACAATTCTGTATAAAAGAAAGATTTTTTTCATTAAACCACATCAGTATTTATTGTTTCCAGAGAAACAAACGAGCTTATTATATCTAAATGTTTTGAACGTGAATATAATTTAAATGCATTGTATTGTCCCATCGATATAAATCATAAATTGCAAAAACAACGAGAGCAGCAAATTTCTTCTTAATAGCTTTTTGGTTATGAAACAAGGAAAAGAAGCAAGTCTCTTGTAAGCTTATTTAAATGTATATATTTTTATTAAAATCCCACTTGTTGCTCACATAGCTGCATGAAAAAAGGGAATTTTGATTAGCACAGAGGAAAACACAACGTATTAGCAGGACAGGTTTATTGTCCTACTATAAAATGTTTTCAGTCGGTTATCTTAGGAATTCCATATTAATTAATTCTGTCACATGACCTCCAGCCCTGACTCATACCGTAATCTGTAATTGCGGATAACAGAAATGGAGAGTTGTAATCTCAATGACTACAAAATAAAGTTGTTTGCTGTGAACAATTTTGGCAGAGCATCACCCTAACTAAAAGTGAGTAGTGGTTTGTTAGTCTATTTTAACACGTCTTTGATTCAACACCGTACTTGTCCTTTAAGTGACACCTTCATAATGGAAAATGAATAGTGAGCCACTATTCAAGTCCAAACATGATTAGCCAGAATGCTAATGTGTGCAAAGCCTTTGATCGCTGTGTTACTGTTTTATAAGCCATCCACTGTCATCTCCAGGCAGGACGGACTGTTATAGCCACTAATTAATATATCAGACAGGGAGGGCTGCTTTTGCATTCACATGCACACACAAATAAGTTAACAAAGGAATACAGAGGAACTTAGGAGAATAGACTTCACATTACAACTTTATGCTTTGTTCAAGCAGTCATAAATCAAAATTTTTCCTTTTTTACTGACTTGTTGCTATATATTAAAGCTGAAATATCAAGCCAGTTACACAATGCTTGGTAGAAAATGGACTTTGATGTTTGATAAATATCTTTCAGAGGTCATATAAAATGATTAAAAAATTTACACATCCTCTGTAATGTCACTCATAGGATTCTGAAGAGCCAAAATTAAGCTTAATTTGGGTGGCACTGGATGTTGCCATCTTGTCAGTGCTTTACTCCTGACTCTCAGTTAATTCAAAAATGGCAAATAAGTGAGCTGAGATGGGCTGGAAGAAACTTAGAAACTGAAACACACCATCTGTGATGTCACTCAAAGTGGCCACACCTAACTTTAAGGCTTAATAAGATTTAAACAGGTGAGTTATATCAAAATGAATCTCCTAAAAGTATCTCAATATGTTTACTTCTGCTTTAAAGTTAGGCATTTTAACATGGGGGTTTACAGGGGTTTATCTGCTTTTAGTGCCAGCCTCTAATGGCCACTTGTGGAACTGCACCTTTTTAGCTCTTCTACCTATACATGCTAAACTAATTACTGATGTTGATCTGGGTAAGGAGTAAAAGATATTTTAGCTGCATAAAAAAATGCCTACTGGAAAAAAACAACTTTGGTCGATGTACATTATTCATAAATATTCCCACGTCATGACCTTTCTATAAAATAGCCATATTCTATGGGGAACTGAAGCTGCTCTCTTTATGTGACAAAACTCTGGCACACCACCAACTTTAGGGTAAACTGAATATATTTGGGTTTTCAACTGCTTTCTGAAATTTCACAAACCAAAATAACAATCAGTAACTCAACAGTTAGCAGCAGATTCATTGTTATTGATGATCTTTTAATTGTTAAACCGCTTTATTTTGACACAGTGACTAACCTAAAAATGAATGTCGAACAGGTTTAGTTGTGTCTATTCATACCCGGTGAGGTGGCCTGGTTGGACTAGGGTTTACAAAATTCCAGAATAAGTGAGAAAAAATTAATACAATATGATGAGTTACTTCTTTGTAATTATTCTAATTTAAACTGTTCTTTGTTTTCAGCTCTTTGTACACCTATATTTTATTTTGCAGCCTCTCTTTTGAATTGATTTCTATGAATCAGGAGCTAAAAACTTTAATTACATGGACTAAATGTTTTTTTTCCCCTGATGCTATTAAGAAAGAAGAAATACTGGCAACTAAAGAACTTAGGTGTTGTATGCTGACATGTTGCGCAGACGATGCATACATTATATGCAGTAATTTATATTTAATATTCAATGTTGCCCATGTCTGTGGACAGACAGAATGGCTGCAGCTGTATTAAGTTATTAGAAGGGAATATATATGATGCAAACTACACTGGAGGAGATCACCATAAGAGTATCTGACTAGGATATTTAATGTCTTCTCTTTTCCTAATGTTTAAGAATTCGTGTCTTTTAATATGCACAGTTGTTCGTGTCTGTTGGAGGAAGTACAGCAGTGTCCACATGCACAGAGTACTGCAGCTGTCCAAATGCTGCTGAGTGTCTGGAGAACAATAACTGTGATTATATTGACTGATGACGAATGTTCCACCTAGAACCTGCTACTGTTGATGTTAAATCACACTTTCCACTGTATTTAGCCCAGACAAAAGGTAGAGAAATCATTATGTAGAGAGAGGTTTAATGGATGAACGCAACCCCTAATTTAGCAGTTTTTATTTCTCACAATGACTTTGGACAATTTGGAAAAATGATAAAATGTTTTTGGAAGGAGGGATGTGGATAGTTTTGACAGAGAATGTACAAGAAAATTAAGGACATAGGGTCTTACATTCCGCAGTGTGCGTATCTTAAAGTTTAGTTGCACATTTCAGAGTTATCCTCGAATTCCAGTTTATGTAAAATTTAGTCCCGATGATCTTCCAACATAGCACCTGCTGAAAAACACATTAACACATCTGGAAAGAGAATGCAAACATCTGTATTTTCTGAGCATCTGCTGGCGTGTTGAAAATGACACATCCTTGATTTAGGTGCATGCAGAAATAATCTGCTCACATGTTACCTCTTCCTTCCCCTGTCCCCCCCTCAGTGATGGCCTCTGCTGAGCAACCGTGCTCCAGCTTCCACCAGCAGCACTGCGCATAAGGCAACACACCCACCTTTGCCCTCCTGCCCAGAAGTGAGAGAGACACCACCATGTACAGTGTGGAGGACCTCCTCATTTCGCACGGATATAAATTGCCCAAGAGCGACCCTCCGTCTGCCACGCCTTATGACAAGCGCCCTGCTGATTGCCAGCGTGAACTTGTGGACAACCGGGGTGGCCGTGGGACACTGAACGGGTATGAGGCAGACCGGGGGGCATCTATCACAGGCATCTATGGCAGCAGGCAGGCACTGGTGAAGGGCTACCCCACCACAGACAACGAGAGCGGGGAAAGGATCCAAAGGAGAAAAGAAGTCGGCATCGGCATCGGCATCGGTATCCTAGGTGACGCTCAGCCCTTGGGTGATTCTCTTGCCACAGATAGTGGGTGAGTGCTTTTTTTTCCCTCTCTTTTGCGATCCCCCACACCCTTTACCTTCCCTTTTTTCCCTCTCCCCCCTTCTCACTGGGGCCCTTCGGTATTGCATGCAAAACTGAGTCTGCACTGCGCAGGGTTTTTTTTCCTCCTCTTCCCTTTCCCCTCCTTCTAGAGCTGCAGAACACTGTGGCTGCAGCAGCACCACTGACATATCTTATGCTGGGAAATGAGGAATTATGAAAGGTGCCTTTGCGCTCGTTTGAGTTGTTTACATGCTTGCACAGAGAGGTGCCTTGCGTCTCTGTAGAGCCCACCCATGCACTGGTATCGTCTCTACAGCCTCCACCAGGCAGGCAGATGTAAACAGCAGCACTAGACGGTGAGCAAACTAAGGAGGACTGAACATGCCTCAAGACAGGCGCGTAATCACTCCACTGTAAACACTGGCACACTGAATCACGCCCAGCACGTGCTCTGTGATGTAAGCATGTTGCTGGGCAAGTGTGCACAGCGCGGCTCCCCTCAGCCATACAGTAGCATATGCTGCTAAGGATGATCCATTGACTTTACTGCTTAAATGAATGAGTACAGTGACTAACGCAGTGATTTAGTGCAGTGCAGATATGAAGCTCTTAAAAAGGCTAATTGTATGAGTTCTTTTTTGTTATTTATTAAACTGAATATTTTACAAACTTATATTGTAATATATATTCATAATATATTTCATACTTCCAATTTTACATCTTTTTTTTTTTTTTATAGAACTGCTTGCTGCAAATCATTGTGTGTGTGTGGTTGTATCACAAATAGGAATCAACCAGCCTGAGAAAACACTGTTATTGATTTATTTTATTTGAAAGGCGTGATGGTTACATTTGAATTTCAACAAGCATTTCAAACCCACACTCCCTTGTTCTATTATAACTAACTGTCATCAGGCTGGTTTTAAACATGCTCGGATGTGACAGATGACCTACGGATATTCATGGATATCACAGTGTTTCTTCTGCTTCATTTAGCAGTGCTGTTCCACCAAACCAAGAAAATTACCCCGAATGCTTTAGAAAATCCCCAAATTAAAATTACAGTGTAATTGAACAAATTGACCCTCTTTGAGCACACAGAAGTGGAGCTCTGTTTTTTAGACTCAATCCGTTATGATTACATTTGCTATTTCTATGATAATTGTTTTGGCAGTACAACATGCATTAAGGCCATATTCTGCACCTAAGAGGTAAATTTGGAACCATAACTAAAATTATCTCCAGGCAGCACTGCTTTATCACACGACAGTGGAACCACTGTTCTGAACCTGCCAACAGTCACTTGTCACGCACTTGCCATTTTATGTTAAATTCAGCAAGCATTACAAAATTACATTAATGCTTGTTATGCTTCATATTCACATTAGCAACAACCAAGAAGGTCCTCATCTTGTAATTTTCTCTTTAATTATGTTTCATTACGACAAAGTGTAGCAGATTGCTTCAAAAGTTAATTGTTTTTTGGGTCATACAGTATTTCCAAAAACAGTACACTTTGATTGTCCCAACTGAGTTCTGTGATCAGGTAATCAGAGAGAAATAGGTGCTTTTTTATCATGTCAGATCAGGTAATGGGATGTTTTTGCTTAGATTTTCTATAAGCCTAAGTCGCTGTCCAGATGACCAGCTTCCACGATAATGTCAGCACAATTTAATATGCAGATCATATTGCAGTAGCATCACAATTTCATGGTTTCTTCAAGGGACTTAGGAGCTGCTGACTTCAGCACTTCTGTTTCATATGTGCTGGCTCTCCTTGATTAAGTTGCTTTGGAAAGTCAATACTGCCAAAGCCAAAACACATGCTTGAGACTGGCATGTACACAATTATCAAATCTCAAAAGTGTGTTGTTGTTTTATTAGATTATCATAGAAACTGAGATAATAGTTATTTTGATTTATTCTGTTTGGTGTGGTGAAGTCTGTTTATTGCAGAGTTTTAAGTATCAATGAATTTCAACTTTTTATTGATTCTTTTAAACTTGTGAATACCAGCAAATAGTGAAACATAAAAACATTTTGCCTTTAAGACACTATTCTGTGTTTCTCCAAACCTAATGACTGTTGAATAGCATTCATCTTGCAACTTCTGTATCTGCATACAGAAACATAACAGTTGGTATGTGTCAACCTAGATTCAGAGTTCACGTTACCCTCATTTGACACTTTGATTGTCTTAATCTCACTGAATTTTTCTGTCTTTACAGGTTCTACGATGTTCCCAGTTTGACTTATTCCGAGCCACTGAGCCATGAAGAGAGGGATGTTTCCTACTGGCGGAGGCGAGGCCAGGACTTCAGCATCCTCCTGGACTATGCTGATGGCAGGGAGCTGAGAGCCTCTGCTGGCGCATGGAGGCCACAGGCCCTGATTACAGCAGAGGAACACAGAGCAGAGAGACAAGCGCAGCAGCTATGGGAGGACATTTCTTGGCTAAGGGACCTGGATGCTGCCCCTGGTCAGCTAAGGGTGACTGGGGAGAGGAAGTGCCAGAGCCTCGGTACAGAGGAGTGGAGGCCTGCTGTGGGTCTGGGGAGACAGCTGTCTGATGGGGACGGGGACAGATGGGCTCAGGAACAGTATCGCCTGAGGACACCTGAGGGTTTTTTTCACCCTAGAACTAAAGCAAAGTCTCAGTCTCTCCCCAGGGTTTTGTCACCTGATGGAACTGCAAGCCGAGAGCTCATTCCATCCAGGCCAAGCCTACCTGATAGACAGAGGATAAGCAGCACTGTCTTCTCTGGACCCTATAGTAGGTATATCTACAGTGGTGCTGTTGTCAGGGACCGGTGGGGTAGGAATGCAGGGCCAAGCAGCCATGTTGCACTTTTACCAAAGCCCAGGTTCAGTAGGCCTTTAAAGCCTCCGTCATATGAGATTCACCAGCAGACTAGGGGTAGCGCAGAAATGCTTGCTATAGAGCAGGGTGCCAAACAAAAAGAAAGGCCTATCTACTATCCAAGGGGTGGGGACCTGAGACAAGAATATTTCGCACAACACTCTGCCATCTCTGGAATGGAGCCCCCTGGCTACATCCCACCCCCATCTTATAGGAGAGGCCCACCCCCAAGAGCAGTTTCAATCAACCGCAATGAAATGGCAAACATAAGATGGAGGGCGGAAGCTCTGCAGATGCCACACTCAGATCCTGGAAGGTGGTTTTACAGACAGGCAGGTTCATGGCTGGAACATTATGGAGAACGTGCTGCATCCTATCGAAAACAGGTACATTCTGGACATGAAGAACAACCAAGTCATGTCCGTCAGTTACCTACTGAAGACCCAAGAGTGAAGCAAATCTCAGGAGGGCCAAGTGGAAGTTCTCTCACTGACTCAGACAAGATCCGTAACATCAACAAAGAGATTCCGTCCACTAAGATTTTAGGACAATCTACACATGATAGTGCCTTTCCTCCCCAACAGGGGTCAGCTCTCAATACTGACAGCCGCAAAACAGCTCCCAATGACAACGACAGCAGTACTCGATGGTGTAACAGGGGTTTAAACAAAAAAAGTGACAGTGTAGGTCCTGAACAAAACCGTAGTCAGTTTTTTCCTTCATCTATTCTAGGTAAACCACCACCACCCCCATGCAAGCCGGCTGACCAGGGTGTTTCTGAAACTGTGACAGAACAAAAAAAGGTGGAACAACCTGAACCACCAGAGAAAGACAAATCCAAGAATCTAAAAAAGAGACTTAGTGAGACAATTTTTTGTTTGGTGTCTGTCCCTGTTACTCCGCAGCTCACTGGGACAATCCGTGATCAGAATAACAACAATGAGAAGTCCCCAGACCCAGCGGACAGTCCTAGTGACAACAAAACTGGCCATTTAACAAACCAAAGTCTCCAAAGCACATCTTCAGCTGAAGCTGAGCTGCAAGCACTAACTGGTAGCATAGCGAGCAGCAAAACAAGTAGTAGAGCGAGCAGTAAAATGTTTAAAAGAGTACCCTGTAGACCCCCTAAGATAAACCATTACAAGGAGATGAAACTGTCGGGATCCTGGCCTGCAAACCAGTATCGAGACCAGGAGACACAAACTAGCCCAGAGGCCCAAAAACCTGCCTCTGAAAATAAGGAAGCACAACAAGACCCTGTCCCACCCGGCACTGAAGTTCCTCCTGATAGCAGCGGTGTAGTAGGCACTGCCTTCAGTTTTCCTATAAAGGGAGTAAAGAGCCTGAAACTTTCAAGCAACAGCGCCTTCTCCTTGACCGCCACCTTCTCCAACCAGCTGAACAAGAGCACAGCTCAGCAGCCAGCAGTACCACCCTCAGGAAATGTGGAGGAGACCAAACCAGCAGCAAATAGTGGACAGGAGGCATTTGAACAGTTCCTGCTGAAACCGGCCAGCCAGCGTCCATGGGATGCCGTCAAAGAGCTGGAGACCATCAAAAAAGAAGTCCAGGATCAACAGCAGCAGCAGAGCAGCAAGCAGCCCAGTGTTGATAAGTGCATAGAGGACCTCAATGAGGCATACAAAGACATCTTGGAGCTAGGCACTGCCAGCAATAAAGTCCCAAATGGTTCCGTTCAAATCCCTGAGCGTATCAAAATCCGACTGACATCAGAGCCTCTCAACAAGCCCAGCAGCCTTAGGCGCAGTGCAGTAAGCTGGTCTGTTGACCCAGAATACAGGGAAGTCAAGAGCGCCTTCTCCAGGCCTGCTACAAAGTCAGTCACCTTCAGCAAGCAGCTTAGGGAGGAGCTCCCTGTCCCACCTCGGGAGACAGGCTTCAGAGAATACAGGGTTGTTGCACATCTTTCGCGCAGAAGGAGCAACGATGGCAGGACAGTGAAACTAGACCTGCCAGATGAACCTATTGAGACACCACTTTGTGACTTCAGCCCAACAACGAATACAGCTGCAGCTGAGGTGCCATGGGCAGATAGACAACCGATGCAGGATGCCTCGACGCTCACTAGTCCTCCTGATTATGAGGACATATGTCAGACTTTGCGTCATTCTAGAGACCCGGCGGATGTCAATAAAGCGTCGTCAGGCAGTTTTAAACCTAATGACGCAGAGACGCTTCAAGATCTCAGTGCCGAATCAGAAGAAGAGTGCCCCATTTGTAAGAGAGAGCTTGAGAATCAGATGAGACAGGGCCCATTGCCTCCACTTCACGAGGAGAACAGCTCGGACAGTTCAACCAATCAAAATGGCAGTCCACCTCAATGCGCTGCCTTAGAAAGTCCAGCAGAAGATATTAAAACAGAGGAGCCAAATGACTCAAATTTGAATCAGTCAGGGTCTGACCTGGGTGCTGAAACAAAGGAGCAGCATTCAACGACGCAGGAAAATATAGATGGGGGTGAGAAAACAGACAATGCTCAGGCAGAAAACTTAGATGATTTGTGTGTGGTTAATCCTGCTGAGAGAATACCAGCAAATGGAGCTACAGAGGACAGCACATCCACAATAATAGCAAGTGATGTGCCAGCAGACCCCCAAGTCACAGAGGAACAGAGTGTTAGTGAAACAGTAACTAAGGAAGTAGAATTAGGAGAGAAGGAAGCCATTACAGGAAAAACACCTGAGGGTGGTGCAGACAAACAGACTGCTGAAGTGAAAAGTGAGTGTGAGGGACAAGACAGTACAAAGCTTGATGACAAGCAGGAGCAAGAAAAGAAGCCATTTGCTGTTGCAGAGCATAGACTTGGTCTACGGACTCATTTGGGGCGAGACCACCCAGGGTTGCCAGAGTTTCCACCAGATAGACTGCCACTTTCAGTTCCCCCAAACCTAGACCGCAGGCTGTCTCTCAGCTTGGAGGGGGAGAGGAGGAGCAAGGGCCCCTCCCAACGAATGGAAGCACTGCAGACTAAGCTGGCTGTTTCTCCAGGTCGTGTGGCAGTGGAGCGCCTGTCCTGGATGAGGGAGGTGGACGTTATGTATCGTATGAGGCGCCTTAGCATCAGGAGTACAGACTCCGGGGAGGGGGAGGCAGAGGCAGAGGCTGAGGGGGAGGGCAAGGACGAACAGGAGGCGAAGCCCCAACCTGCTCCTCAGAGAGACAAGGAGGACGATCAAGATCAAGAGGTCACCCATTCACAGCAGGTCTCTGAGGAGACAGTGTTGCAAGATGAGCAGGAGTCATCTCTTTCAGGTAAGATATGAAAGAACGTGAGGAAATTAAGGTTTCTTGTGGAACAACAAACTCAAGTTTAGAGTACTCCTTTAGAAATCTACCAATAACATTTAACATCAAATAATTATTTCCCTTGTGATTCTTAGTCCACATAGACTAAGTAGACTACCAAATCTAAAAGAAAAAGAAAAATACCAGTAGTACTGGTTTAAATATTTGTTCAATGCATCATACGATTTCACTGTCCCTGTCCACTGATTTATTATGCATGCCTCCGGGTGACTGTAGACTAAACCATGAGTGAATGTGATAGTTCCATTGAAATGCTGACAAATTGCTTGTTTGATACACATAATGTTTATAGGTATTGATAAGATAATATTAGCATATGCCCATTTAGAACTCTTAATCTATGAACATGGGGGATTTAGACAACATTGTGCTTGAGGAAAAAATTATGACTTAAAAAGTATTTATTTTTCATACTTTAGGTGCATTTTTCCTCACCAATCTTAAAAACTGACATTTAGAAGAAAAGGTTATAGTTTCATGTAATAATGTAATGTAATGCAAGGAAGCACGAGTGCATACAATCTTGAGAAGCATTATAATTTATCCCTGGACGTTGCAATTGATCAAAAGGGAAAAGAATGACAATGAGTCTTGCTGTTAAATACATCTCCACAAGATGGTGTCAGAGCAAGTTTTCTACCCTCCAAAGTGAATTCAAATCAAGGAAACAAGATCAGTCACCTTTAAATGCCCTAAAATAAACACCCATTTTACTACTAATTATTTTTGACTGTGATAGATATAGCAGTTTTTGTCAGTATTTTTTATTTTTTTGCGCTGGACCACCCTTTTGTTTTGTTTAGATCATTTTGAAGAATATTATATCACAGAACTAGATAAAGAAAAATACAGAATTTCTTTATTAATATTTTTCTTCTTTACGTCCCAGAACCCCATGATCCCAGCCGAGAAGAGGCAGTGTAGAAAGACTGCGTCCATCATCTCCATCTGAGGTTTTTAGCTCCAACACTGTGACCTGGCTGCCTACTAGAATGCCTTCATCTCATCTTGACACTGAAATGGCCTTCTTGTCCGACAAGAGCATTGTGTACACCCTCACCCTCGGCGCTGCGTTGACTACTAAGAGTGCTGTTCCACTGCCAAAGGGAGGTGCCCCTTTAACTTGTGGGGCAACTTCCAATTCGAATCCCTCCCCAGCCTTCCCAAACTGACTTCCCACTACCCCATCTGTCCTCCATCCCCAAGCCCATCCTCTTATAGGGTTTCTACTAGTTAGTCTTCTTGTAGCGGCTTGTCCTTTCTATTCTATCCTCCCTATGCTTTTCTCATTGGCAGACATTATGCAATTCTGTCGTGCATACTAGAACTTTTAAAATGTCCATTGTTAATACAGTCGAGACATTTTCCGCATACTGAACGAATCTTGTTTGTTTACGGGCGAGCTGTTAAGGATATGAATGTAAGCGTTTATGTTTAATCTAACATAGACTTAGAAGGGTTATTGTCACAAACCTGTTCTGTTGCATTTAAACTACACCAAAATAAACTGCTTAACTGATTGTCGTGGTGAGGCGACAGCTGTTTTAGAACTGGACATCACTGTCTCTGGCTCAAGAACTGTTTTGATTTTCAGAAGAGATCAATCAGCCTTTCTTTTGTAAAATTTAACGACATTGTGCCCTATCTCATTGCTTTTGTACACACTGCAACCATAACCCATAGAGCTCTTCAATGAAGAGTGACTCTACACCACATGTCATGATAAACCAGTGATCTATTATATGTTGCATTGGTTCTACACTGGAGAGGGAGAATTGCCTTCTTTACCCAGACGTGTGCTCGTCCTCTGATCAATCCGATGTATAGCTCCCATTTCCAGGTAATTTCAGGAAGCAATAAAGGCACGGATTGAGTTGAAGTGGTGGTTGGCAAATTTGGTAATATTTAAAGATGGATATAGGGATATAGAACAAAATAAAAGATAGGTAGAGCAATATTGTTGTACAAACAGCTCAGTGGTGTAGTGGAGCTATCTGTAGGAACCATTGTCAGGAGTTTTAATGTGAACGTGTCATTCAGATCATATTACAGGGATATGGAATCGTGTCAGGGTATATGGACGCTAAACAGGGGTGGGTGCTTTACTTCATGATATATATATCTATGTTCATACATCTGTATCGCAAAGAGACAACATTTCACGGAAAATTTATTTTTGTTATCATCGAATTGTTAATCAGTTTGCATAATGTACAAAATAAAGTATATTTTAAATATTTTAAGAGATATTTTGTATTTAACCATGAAATTTTATTTCGCAGCACTTATATCAAGCTGAAAGTATCATATGTCTGTATAGTATCATACTGAGAGTATACATAATTTTCTAGTGCTTTAAAATCTAACAGAGTGATTTTGGAAGGGATGGCCCTGTGGTGTGCCTTGATCACACGATTCGGTTTCAGTGAGCGATAGGGTTCATCATTGACAGTGCTGATGTGGTGGAAACTTTTTGATTGTGCCATGATTTCCTATTTGATAGTGCTTTTTCATACGCTAACAGAGTCAATGTTGGACGCTCCTTGTGATATTAGATACATCAATCCATCTCAGTTGTATCTCCTGCGTTGGTGGTCAGACGTGACCTGTGTCTTATTTTTGTCTTTGTATGTCTTCCAAATTCAAATCATGTATTGTTGTGTTGTTCGTTCCTCCAAACTTGTTTAGAAATAAAATTGGGATTTTTTTTCTTCTTTTCCTTCCTTCCCCCCTACCTCTCTTCTTTCCCCTCACCTACTGACT
This sequence comes from Hypoplectrus providencianus, assembly GCA_028566105.1. Taxonomy (NCBI): domain Eukaryota; kingdom Metazoa; phylum Chordata; class Actinopteri; order Perciformes; family Serranidae; genus Hypoplectrus; species Hypoplectrus providencianus. The sequence continues at coordinate 16,829,137 of JAOWBC010000115.1, forward strand.
TTCTCCTTTCTTTCTTTGTTGCTTTTATTTCACACACGTTCATTTCGTGTAAAGTGTTCTGCCGTCCCCAACACTTATTGCACTAAAGGATGCAATGCAGTATGCTATTTTTGGCAAAAACCACGAATTCGCAAAAAGTGTGAATTTTTTTTAGAAAAATACAGGGGTTTTTAAAAAAATGAAATCATAACTCAAAACAGAGATAATGCTTAAAAAATATATTGATTAAAAACAAGTTTGCAGTTATGTGGTTTTCCAACAACAGCAGTTCTGCATTGGTGTAATGTTATCAACAGATTTGTAGTCAACTATCACTGTTTAATCACTCACCAAGTATCACTTAATTGTTATGTAGCATTTTACAGTTGTAGCATTTTATCGACTCAGACCTTTGTCTTAGTATTTCAAACATTTCTTGTAAATTTGAAATAATCATGTCGCCTTATTATGTGTGCATTACATTATACTCCAGGCAATGCCAAATATTAACCAACTAAGCACTGTTTCATACCTTAGGTTTTTACAAACAACTTACTGTTCTGCCATCCCTCTGGCTGGAGTGGTACAGTAGCATTGTGGATAGTTTCTGCTCTTCATGCTGTTTATCTGTAGGAACATTGAATCAAAACTGTGAAGTTCAAATAATACAAGAGCATAAGATTAAAAAGAACAGGATGGGATTCAGTGTTTCAAAAACAAGCCCATAGTCAGCATCACAGGGAGGTCAAGCTGGCACGCCCATAATTACTGACACATCTCATTTTCAATTCATTTTGAAGACCAATGGCTTTGCCACGGTCTTGTGTGTAAACTGCCCCTTACAACATTAAAATAGCTATTTCAGTACATACGCCCCTCCCCCCTAATAATTGGCATGTCAGGTACACTTGAACATAGTGTCATTTGACTTTTTGTACTGCAGGTTATGTGCAACATGAAGTAATTATGCACACTTGTAATATTTTCTATTTTCATATGAGATTTAAGTGCTTTTTGTACTCACTGACATCTTTTTTTCTTCCTTGCATGAAATGCAAGAGAGAGGAGGAAAAAAAATGTTTTTCATAAAGTATATTTGCATTTGGTACTCCAATAGTAAATCCAGTGGGCAAACATTATGTTTCATAATTTAATTTACAAAACTATGCCAAGTATTTAAAAGCTATTTTTAGAGTAATTCAAAAGAGAACTCATTCATTTTTTTTCCTTTACAACATGCCTTTATCTTTGTATCTATAAATATGAGCATAATCCATAGTCATATGATTGTGCTACTGTTGTATGATACTGCAGTCTGATTCATAAATAAACTCTTTGCATGAAACCTGTGTTTGTGATCAATTCGAAGCCATGTACAGGAATTGTTTCATGTACCATACAAGGTTTACATATCCACAGGGTAAATCCTACTTCTGTTTTTTTTTTTTAAATAAAATATATACACATATATAACTTCCTCTCTCTGAAATGCATGTTATTGTTATTGCTGAGAAAGGACACAAGGCAAACATAAACAGCAGTCAGCTGCAAGTTCAGCAAGAATGCTGTCATAATTGGTCTCATATTTTAAAAGCATAGGCCATTTCTTTAGTTTTCAAATGAAACCCATTCAGAGGTGACTTCTATTCTTAAAGTTAAATTAAAGCAATATAAAAAGGGGCGTATGTGCACAGTTATGTGTGTGTTTTCACACATGTATGCTTGTGTACTAGTAATTTCAGCCCAATTACCCTGCCAGACTGTCACACTGAGCTCCACTTGCTCGATCAAAGTGCTGGCAAAGACAATACTTGAGCTGAACCTTGTAAAAACCTCCCAGCATGCTCTCTGAGGCTTGGATGGCATCCATCCTCAGAAGCTGTTCAAATTCCTCAGTGTGCCATCTTTTCTAAGAGGAGAGTGAGAAGTCTGATTAATACTTACTCTGATGAGATACTTTATTGATCCCTTTATAAGTAAGATTATTTTTCACTAACATCCCAATGCATTGTTAAAGGGCAGATTGAAAGGTACTTGAGAAGGGGGACAGTGGTATATACAGGGATAACATTATAGGTTGTCACATACTGTACATGTAGTACCTATCAGTGCCACTAAATATATTTAAGGAACGGAATTCAACAAAATGATTCACATATTCACAGATAAATAATTCTATATCAATTAATCAATACTATTGTAGGGGTTTACTTTATTAATGTACACCAGAACACCCATTGTGTCAGTCTAAAAACACACCTTGAATGGTAAATTCTAAGATATATAACCATGATGCACCATTGACTACAGTGTGGTTTATACATATACTGATATATCCTGAATAAATCTTTCACCATTGCATATAGTTATAAACATTTTAAGTATTTAACATTTCCTCAGCGCTCCAAGCCATTCCACTATAGTCATTTATCAACTCCTGTAAGCGCAGGTGTTCAGGTGAATGCAAACAATAAAACTAACTGCTTAAGTGCTGCAATAATGTGAACTGCCAGTCAACTAAGTTTGCTCAATGGATAGCGAGCTACAAATGCCAGTTAAGAAGCATTCATATAGTATAGTTAACTGTATTTCAAAACTTTAAAGGATGAATGTTTTGCATAGTAGCTAGCTAGTTAACCTCTACACCTTAGGACAGCTAGTTAGACTAACGTTCTGTAGCTAACGGTTAAGGTAGCTCCAAATAAGACAACGATTTCTGGACTTATTACAACTCTTTTAACTCAGAATATTTAACTTGTGACGAGTAGTGCTTCCTACCTTGTTTGCCAGCCATAATTCACAACCAACAGGTTATCAAGGAAAAGTGAAATTTCCAAATCGCTATAGAAAGCAAGCTAACGTAGTAGCCACCAGTAGCCAAAGTTAGTCCTTTTATAGCTTTTTATTTTGACGTCAACGTCAAACATGGCTGCCTGTAACCGTTGATGTGCGTCCTCATCAGGTAAGCGCAGCCAGGACACAGTTTTTACAAATTTTACTTTAAGAAACACATTTAGTCGGGCATAATTTGTTACTTCAATAATGTCTCCTTACAATATACTGATTCACATAAGAATAACGCTACTAACTGTAACTGTAATGGTTTTTAGGTATAATTTACAAGTCTGGTATTAGCATTAAATACTGTTTTTGTCCGTCATAATGTAAAAATGTTAATGTAAATGTGTTGTAGTTTTGACCCATAATTTTGCCCCCCTTTTATTGACAATTGGGATTATCGGCAGTGGATTTTAGGTGGAGATGAAACAAAGGCGTGGTGCTCATCATCTGAAAGCTGCAAATCAGGTGATTAATTTCAGATCTATCAAGTTGGTCCTGACAGAATATTAAATCTCTCACAGCAGTGACTTAATTAATCAATAATGAAACCAATAGTGTGTATAAGGGTTCAGTACATTACTGAACAGCTTTCTGAAGTCCAGTTCCATGCTCAGGTCAACTATGTTTTGTCTTTAAACCTGTTACGCTTAGTTGGTGCTGAACTAGGCTTTAAATATAAGAGGGCGAAACTGGTCAAAACCGCATCATATTGTATCAATACATTAAGACAAAACAACATGTACCTGTACCTAGGCAAACTTTACATATCAAGTCTCTTCTTTCCAGTGATACCCAATTGATGCTATTCACGGACTGTTTTGGGGACACCAGGTGACAGATAATCTGTAAAAATAATGCAGTTTTTGCATTAAATTGCATTTTATCATCATAAAGTTGAAATGCATGTAAAGAGGAGACTTGTGAGTACCCATACAGACTCTGAAAGAAAAAAAACGAAAAATAAAAACCAACATTGTGCCCTGCTGGTTCTCCAGCAGGTAACTAGGAGGCCATTGGGAATTGGCTCATCATATGAGATGGTGTAATTGTCTGAGCTTTCAAAATATCTACTGACATAGAACATCTTTTTTTCACTGGGTTTAGAGTGTCCTCAAAAATGAAACAGATCCACTGTCCCGGTTCTTCAGACCTCACTTCCATTAATCTCCAGCTGTCCCTCCATCACAGCTGCCTCAGCGCCATGCCACTGTAAGTAAACTACATATCTGTCATTACTGTACACTTGTCAAGCATGCTCGCATGCTTGTTGCCTGGGGAATAAGTAAGTCCATTAACAGCACAATGACAGGTGTCCTCTTTGCACCCAAGGTTGCATTCTCCACTCTACCACACCCCAATACTGGGCCAGAAGATTAAACTTAAAGAAGTAGATAGATTACATCTTATTTTTTAATGTGTTTGATGTAAACAGCTGAAGTAGCATTAGAAAGACAAAGAATTGCGTATACTGTTAAGTACTCATTATGTCCACAAGATGGAGCCAATTTACAATAATACAATACCAAAAACCCCTACTTCTGTTCCATTGGAGCATGTGAAGAGAATATGTATATTAATTAATATGCATAAGTAGCATACATTACTTTGACACATAAAGAGATATGCACCTAGAAGCACCCATGTGAAAATACTTTTCTGGGCTTAAAATTCACTTTATAAACAGCCTATTTTTACTCTTACTAATTAAGTTGGAATTGCATTATAGCCAAATAAATTCCAGCATGCTGCCAGTTTTCTCTAAAACAAAATTGCCATTCTATTTCTAAGGATTTTGTTGACTTTACTGCCTGCATTTTCAACTTCTTTTTTTCCCCGTTTTGCCAAACAAAACACACACATTGCAAAACAAAATGGAAAAGGAAAAAAAATGCTTGCTCTTCTCACATTTCCATGTTTGGAGGTTTACAACAGTTGCTTCACTTTTAATAAATATTTACAGAGTGAACAGCTCAGAGGAGATCCTCTTTTGTGCATCTCACAGCTGTCCTGTTGTGAATACTTTGCAAAAAGTCATGGTCATAATACGTCAAAACCTCAGTGCAAATATGGCAGATTGCAACTCACTTACTTTGTATCAGCAGTGGCTCTAATTAGGTGTTTATTAAACTTCTGAGTTTAAATGTATCCTACGCTATTAGTTCATGTGTTCATGTGTAGATAAACCATGCATTGTTTAAAGAAAATGAAGTGTTCTCCAGTTATGTGTTTCAAAAGACTGGTGTTGTAGTGCAGGAGCCCCTGCAGAGTCTGGATCACACGGTGCTGCTGGATTGTAGTTTAACAGCTGATTCGATCCCCCTGCACTGGGAGTCCGACGCTTCCTGGCTATTTATGGCAGATGCCCGTCTATCGAGGCCGCTCTCTTCAGCCCATACATGGCTGTTGTGGGATGAGGTTACCACACCGATTTTGGCCCGCACTCCCCAAACCCCTTGGAAGCAGTGTTGTGTCACCTCTCAGTGTCAGTCTGAACCATCGGACCAGGGTCCCAAACCTGGGTTACAGGAATGGAAATTTTAAGAACCACAGTTTTGAATTTTGGAATACTTTGAAGAACAACTTATTGTTGGAGTATCAGTCTGCCCCTGCACCCCCTCTTGTGTGTTTTTCTCCAGGTTTATCCACCCCTCTCCTGCATACCCCACTCCCTCTCGTTCTCTCTCCCTCTCCCTTCTTTGCTCGGCTGTTCCTGGACTGATTTATTTGGCCCGGTGCAGTAGAGCTAGTGGGAAAGCACCAGGCTATATTTGTAGGCTGCTGAGGTTGGACCTGCTTCATGGTGGATGACTTTGGATCCTCTGTTTGGGTTTACCTGCTCACACCTGTGCCTTCTGCCTCCTCAGCAGCCGTTTGCTCTGAATCAGGAACTAGTGAGACCCTTTGTTTGATAGCTTAATATCCCAGAGTTCTACTGCCGGGACAAATGGACTTCACCTGTGAAAAAATCCTCTCCGTCCATTGTTTATGCAGTTAAAGCATTGTAAGTATTGTTTTCTCCTTCCTAGTTTAATCCTGCTATAATATATGTAATCATCATTAAATAGGCCTTTTTTATGATGACTCTAACAACCATTAATCATTTAGCTTTGTGTTGAGTTGCAAATTCCCAAGTATATGCTAAGTAGATTAAAGGACGCTTGAATATTATGTTCGGCTGTTTAATTTACTTTTGCGCTACACTAGCTTCCTTGTGACTTAAATGTAAAAAAAAACAAAACTGTAACCTGGCATCTGGCAAACCATTTTACTGACGTATAATGAGAGATTAAATGCACAGAAATTGCCTCACACATGATGATGCTGGGTTGAAAAAAAGGTGCAGGTACATTTTTCTTTCTGGCTGTTTTATCCTCCATAAGTTAACCTAAATTCTAGCATTAAAGTAGGCAACAACAGGATTATTTTCAAAACCATCAGAAACAGTTTTTTTATTCCATTGAAGAGTGTAGTGCAACACTTTGGTTCACAGTCAGACAAACTCAGAATTAATTTATTTGCAACATGCATCATTTTGAGAGTCATTTTGCTGCAGAATCAAGGTTTGGCAGCCAGTTTGACCGAAGCTTAAGAAACTCATTGTCACGCTTTATTATTTTTGCCAAATTTCCCTGTCGCAGAGGAAACTTGGTGCCAAAACTCAGCAGTGCGTGACCAGTGTCTGGTTTAAATTGTTCTCCTGTTGAGGACTGGATGCAATGTCCCAACCAAGCCTCCCTCTTGTTGCCTGCACTGTCTCAAGTAACCACATGGGTATTAGCATTCCAGCCTCCAGATTATGGCTGTATGGTGGCATGTGTGCGCAGCTGATCTGTCAGCTATGTGTTGGGCTGGCGTGTTGTTCCAACAGTGGCCAGGCGTCATTTCTTCACAGTTTTGTTTTTATAGTGTGCGTGAGTGTGTGTGACTCTGTACGGCAGTTGCTTGGTGCTCTGCACCTGTTGCACCCGTCAAAATGAACAGACAGGTTTACTGGCCGGCCTCGTGCTTGACCCTTTGCCACTGGATTCTGTTCATCTGCAAATAAGAAAACAGATTTGCAACCATCCTGCAATGGTTGTAGACACGTGTAGACACTCAGATACATGCATTTATTTGTTGAAGGCCTATATTGTTTAAAGAATAGGTTGAATGTAAATAAACAAATAAAAATTGCTTTGCTTTATCTTTTTAGTTGCACTTCCAAGCTTCAAATGGATAACAGAACAAAAAGCTTTTATGCAAAGTAGTTTCTAGTATGTTTCACGCTGGGGAAACAGTACAGAGTCTCTCCCTTTTTGTTCTAAGTCATTCTAAAATAAAGCTCCTCATTGATACATTTGTTGTTGTTTGGAGGATGCAGAGGCAAATATTCTGCAGCTGAGTGCCCTATTGATGTGTTACTAACTTACTAACTACATCTTTTTGCCATTACTCTCCTCCAATTTAAAGATGAAATTAGCTCATGGATCTTCCCTTTTTTTTTCTTTTTTTTTTTTACCCCTATTTGTATTCAACAGGTGTGTGACCTGCTTAGTGTTGTCTCCTGCACCAGTTAACTTGTAGCTTGTACTCAGCACCCTGCTGTCTGCTGTTATTGTCAGCACTTAGCATGTCAGAGGGAAGGGAGCTGTCCGCAGGCTCAGGATGGCCTGCTCACATGCTGTGACTTGAATCAGTGATGATGGCCATTACATCCATGCTCCTAAATGGATCCTTTATTCTAGGAGGTTCATTGTTAATTATTTCTCACATATAACTAATCATATAACTATTTCTTTGGCATCATTTTATGTCAAAGAATGCTTGGAGGATTCAGTCATTTGTAGTAGTGGGGGATTGGAAGTATCTGAAATGTTTCAATATCAATGAAAGGCGATCAGTTTAACAGATTAAAGTGGATGGACTAGTTTGTGCACAAGATATATGAGTGCACCTGAACAATATCATAGGAAATAAAGCTGTCATATTTAATCTGGAGTTCAAAGTATTATTGAGGACTATTAAAGTGGGGTTTAGTAGAGAGTATGGAAAAGAAGTATGCCTTCAGAATCACAGCAATTAAGTTTTAGTCATTGTTGCATTTTACATCAAGTTTTGCACAGGTTATGCAAGACATAAAGAAATTTATACTGGTATTTTGAAATTATTTTTTATCTCTTTATGAGTTCCCTTTAGTTCCCGCATCATAATACAAAATGTGAAGGTGTTCCTGCCTTCAGGAGAAAGCAGCCAAATCTTCAAGTATCCATTTCTGGCATGAAACCCTCCTCTTCCTCCTCCTTCAGTCCTTCCTTTCCCTCCCTCCAAGTGCTGCAGGACGTTTTAAGTGTCTCTCCTCAACACCAGCTCGGTGCTCATTGATACCCATATAAGAGCAGAGCAGGCAAATTTCTGTGCCGAGTGTCAGGAACAGTTGATGCAAGGCAGCACAGAGGAACGTGGATCTGGATCTAAATAGTGAATGTTTAAGGAAAGAGGAAGGTTCCTGCTCTGCTGCCACAGGCTCCCACATGGCCTGAGTATTTATGTGTCCGTGGGAGTGAGTTAAGATCATGAACTCTTTCTACGTGTGTGCAAGTGTTCATATCAGTGCATGTGTGTCTGTGTCTCACACACACAAGTGCATTCGTACAGCTAAGGTAAACAGAGACGTTTTTTTCCCAATAAAGGCAGGCTAGCCTGGAGCACAATGTCTGCCTGAAGTGCACAGAATCTGTTGAATAGATAATCATTTCCCACAAAAAAACAACAACACACCTTTCTATTCTTAACCAAAGGTGTGAGGTGATATTTACCTGGGTAAAGTTCTGCAAGAAAGAAAACAACATCCTAGGATAACTGCTTAAATCATACATCCATTACAAGAATAGTTCACTTATAAGGTGCAATGCAATTTTTAATTTTCTAAAAGTGTATCTTCAGTTGGTTCAGATACTGTAGTCTCAAATGTCTGAATTGCCATTTTCTGAATATTGTGTGTCACATGAACACTAAATAAATTGTCTCACTGATTAATTTTCTTCCTGGTAAAAATGCACATTGATGTCATGACAACACACCATGGAAAGATACAACATGACAATTTATTTAGGTAAAGTTTGTATCTACTCAAACAACTTTTACCCTGCTTTGTAACTGCTGTGAAGCAACCCCAGCACCAGAACCACAAAAGTGTTTCTAAATGTGTTTTTTGTTGGTGTTCACATGGGCTGCAACCACTTCACACCTCTGTCTCCGTGATCAACCCCTTTCCCTCTGCTGCATTCCTCTTATTGAAATGATTTGAGGTGAAGTCACAGCACAATGCTGCGAAGGCTCCTAAAAGGGAAACTTTCTGCAATAACTGTGGAAAAGTGCACATGGTCAGTGGGAATCTGTGTGGTTATGATTTTTACTGGGATTATCTGGTTGATTTGTTCCAGTTGGGAGAAATGCTCAGTATTCCCAAACTCCTCAGATAGAAATGTGGCTGCTAAAGTAGTTGAAGGCGATTTTACCATTTGGCATGTGAGTAACATTTGTTGCACTTAGGATGGTCATTGTGTGAAAGTTGACTACTTCTCCAGTTGGTCATTATGTAGATTACGTAAAGCAGTAAATCTCCGGCTGCATAAAGACGGACTGAAACAAAGGGTCATGTGGTTTCCATAGGAAAAGTCCAGGACGTATGACCGGCGTGCTGCTGAGCTTCTCAGCTTAAAGTTTGAGAGCAGAGAGATGCTTTGATGTTGAGTCACACTCCTCGTGCTGTTTACTCGATGTCCTGAGTGTTGAGTTTTATTGACTGGTTTGTGCATCATGTGTTGCAAGATGAAATAGTTTCGCCAAGTTCCAGTTTTATTTGTGGGGAATCGAAGCAAGTGGTCCCATTGGTTCAGGTTTATTTGTAGCTGATAGCATGTCAAGATTAGAAAACAGTTGCATGTTTGTGAGAGAGATAGGCCGAGCACCTGAGGCGGTGAGTAATACTAGAACTGTAAGAAAGAACAAGCTGTAGACCTTCAAGATATGTTTGATTGAGTCATTTATTTATGTCCTGATGAATAAGATATGGGAGTGTATAAAAAAATAGTGATCCAGTATTCTTACATTGTGTTTATTAACAATGCTCTTTGCTCTATTTCTCACTTGGATGAAAACGCCATCAATTGCATTATTGAATGTAAAATTGAAATATAAATTACAATACTGCAGAGAAAATTGCAGGTTTTGCAAGTGAGATACAAGACTCTTCAAGGGCTTTTTCACACATACATTCCCCAGTTAAAAAAAAACTAATAAAATATAATATATCAACACTTTTCCGTTAGCTTGGCTTGTAAAAGATGCGCGCTAATGCTAACTTTAAACCTGTGTGCTGGTCATGAGGTTTGACACAAGTTCCCATGTTGTCATCGCCTCGCTCACCCGTAGTCCACCTCAGTTTGGTAACTTGGAAGGATTTATGTCTTGTGCCTTGTGCCAGTGTGGTTTACTTCTAAGAAAAGCTCAATGAGTGAGCTGTGTCCTGTTTTGAAATTGTAATTTATCATGTTTGTTGCTGCACGAGCTGGCATGGAAGGAGCGATAAACAGAGTGGTGATGTGTGGAGAGAGACAAGCAGAAAAGGAAAAACAGAGGAAAGGAAAAGAAGAATGCAAGAGAGCGAGGAGACGAGGAATGAGGGGGAGTTTGTGTAGGAGGAGCAAGAGAGATGGATGGTACAGATGACAAATCTGGGGAATGAAAGCGAGAAGTGAGGAGGAAAACAAGGCAGAGCAGCGAGCAGGCGTGGAGACAGTCCCCCGGTAAACACGGCCGGCCGGCTGACAGGGTGACCTCTCCCTGAGGCAGCCACTCACAACACACGTTGCCTTATTAGGGGCGTCTACAGGGAGCGAGGCAGACCGGGGAAGGTGGGGGGACTTTGTGTGTGAAAGGGTGAGAAAAAGCAGCACGCAGAGGAGACGAGTGAGTGTGCAAGTGAGCAAGACGGAGACGCAAGAGTTCAGAAGTGAGCAACAAGAGCGAAAGAGGGGCTTTTAGATTGGTTTGGTAATGAATTAATTGATTTCATGCAAAAATGCTGTTTTCATCCCCTCAAAAGTGGATATTTATTGCCTTTTTTCTATTCAACACAACAAGCTGAACAGCATTGGGTTTTTAACTGACAAAACAAGCATTTTTTTATAATAAACTCTACTTACTACTACACTTAAAACGATTACCAATGCTGCAATCATTGGTTGCAGCCCTGTACAAGTACCTAACCCAGCCCTGCAAGCTTTTCTTTTATCAGAGATTTAACTATAAGTTGGTATACTCATATATCTCTAAAATGTTTCCAGTAAAGATTTGAAGAAGACAGTGGTTTAAATGAGGATATATTGCAAAAAAAAAGGCCATATAAATTTTGGGGTTTTGTTGGAATAAGATTTATCCCAAACACTGAAGTCAAACGGTTTTGATTAAAAGCAGGAGAAGCCCACATGGTTGCTGTAACTTTGAATGTTTCTTTTCCTGTGTTTTAGTGCTCGTCTAAGTGCTAAATGTATTGTATATAATGGCGATGACCCAAGGCACTGAGTTTGCTTTAAGATGTCACTGTTTAGTTTTCAGAGGGGAAGTGAGTGCATGGATTTGGACTTTAACGTCCCTGATGATTTATCACTTTTGGGAGCTGTTGGACGGTTCAGGAAGAACATTGGTATCGTTATTTAAAATAGTTAGTTTCCTCCTCCCTCCTCTTAGCTTGCAGCTAGTGTGTTGTTTTGTTGTGTGATTGTTTGGGTTCTGGACAGTTATTGTTGGCCTCTAATACTCGCTACATAACACCAATGTGATGACTTTGACATGTACGTTTTTCGTCTATTAGATGAGATTGTTACATCATGTAACAATTACAGAACCACGTTAAATATATATAGCTAAAAACAGTTATGCAAAAAAAAAAAAGAAAAAAAAACAGCAACTATGATAACAAGATTCAGGTCTGAGTTAGTGCAAAATATAAATTAATAAAATTAACAACAACAATTTGAACAATATTTAGAGGTTTTATGCTGTTCACATCTAAATATTGAGCAAGCCTGATTAAAAACTAAATTAACTTCAGTGTTCCTTCCATGGCTATGCTTTATATACAAAACATTAAACTAAATAAGAAAATGAGAAGGAACAAGACGAAAGTAAATATTAGATTTATTAGATCAGCAATGGCAAGAACTGAAAATGGATTGTAAAACAAGCAAAAACAGAATTGATGTCATTCAGACATATCGAATACATAGGCAGACACACAGAAGCTTATCAGTTTAAACATTTAATATTCTGTCTTGTAGTCCAATTCAAAAGATCTCACAAATGTCACACAAAAACTTTAGTTCAATCATCTGGGTTGACATTTTTTTTTAGCATAAACCATCAAAAATCCCTTTGAGTTTCATGATGAAAGATTAGAATTTGGTAAGAATTATGACTTTTGTTCTGCTGCATCGCACGTGACAGTTTTGACAGCATAATGATGTCTTTTTTACTGGCTGAACTGGTGCAAAGCCAAGCCTGTCAGTAAAAACCCACAGTGAGTGGTTTTCCCAGCGGTACACTGGATTTTACAACCTGGCAGACTCAAACTGATTCAAAAACAGAGTAAAACCTTCGACAACTTAATGATATTAAAACCTGACTGGTTTGCAGACACCTGGCTGTCGTGGCTGAAGCCTGTCCGATGTGTGCGTGTGTTAAGGATACCATTTGACTTCCAGCCGCCCCGGACCCCGTACCACCCCCTGCGGCCCTGCTGGCACCCTCCTCCAATCCTGTTCCAGAGTTTTTATCATCAAGGCTAATTTCTGCCTGTAATCTGATTAGGTCTCTGAGCTGCTTTAGAGCCCTGCTGCGCTGTCTCTCTCTCTCAGCTGCACACACACACACACACACACACACACACACACACACACAC
>JAOWBC010000115.1:16990003-17000335 GCA_028566105.1 Hypoplectrus providencianus
ACCGGGAGCAGGTACCACCAGCCCCCCACAGGGTCAGGGTCGGGATCAGGGTCGGGATCAGGGTCGGGATCAGGGTCAGGGTCAGGGTCAGGGTCGGGATCAGGGTCAGGGTCAGGGTCAGGGTCGGGATCAGGGTCGGGATCAGGGTCGGGATCAGGGTCAGGATCAGGGTCAGGGTCAAATCAGTCCTGATTCAACCCTGGATCCTTAAAAGAGCTTTTAAAACATATCTGGTTTAAAGGCTGGATAGGTCTAACTTTATTATTATTATTATTATTATTATTATTATATTTGATTATTTTTATTACCTTTATTATTATTATTATTTATCTTTGCAAGTCTAATTTCAAGGCTTCTTTGTATTTATTTTACGATTCAGTTCAGATTGCAAGTTTGAACGTAACTCGATATATTTGGAAGTCATATTTGTAAAAAAAAAAAAATCATTTTTTGTTGCCCTGCTCTGCCTGTTCCTCACAACTTCTATGAGCCAAACTGAAACTGGTTGATTTTATCTTGGCTTTTTTTTTTTTATTCAGATGTGTTTTATTTTTTTTTGTTTCATGAAGTGTGAATAATTGTAAATCATCATGCGCCTTCTGCAAACCAGCCATAAACTGAAACGCTTGCATGTGTAATTAATGATCCTGAGACACGAAACTAAAGAAAATGCAAATCTCTGCTGTTAAGGTTAAAGCTTTTACTCAGTGTTTCACTGAATCGTTCACCCTCATGAATACTGAACATATAATGCTGCTGCATCTTCTCATCCCACTCTTATTTTACTGTTTCTGTTTGTTGCAGCGTCACGTTTCCCAGCTCACAGGCGGATCAGGAGGAACCGGTGGAACCCGCAAGTTCAAGTGCACAGAATGCTCCAAGGCCTTCAAGTACAAGCACCACCTGAAGGAGCACCTGCGCATCCACAGCGGTGAGAGAGAGAGAGCTGCACCTCTTCCTCACACACACACTCACAAACCCACCTGAAGCCTGAAGCTGCTTTCACAAGACCAGGGGACCGAGACACAGGCTGAAGTCCCAGTCAGAAGCATCAGAGTTGGGCTGGGCTCAGCGTTTATCAGGGCTCTAATTATACTAACATATGAGTCTGGACACACGTTGATGTTAAACCTTTGGAGTCTTGGTGGCTATTTTGCAGTTTTTTTTAACACAAGCTGTCTTATATGACCTGATATATTTTTATTTTCTTACTGGATCATCATTTTCACCCCAATAACAACATAAGAATAAGAATTAAAATGCCACAAATATAACATAAAAAGATATAAATAAAGGATGTATAAACAGCTGTTTATATATCATATTATCAAATTTATTTGACCTTATCACTGTTTTTTCTCGGCTTATTGTAATAAACAAGCACTGGCAAGAAGTTTCAAGAAGGTGCTTTAGATTGAAGGAGCAACCAGTTTTAATATTTAAGGGATTCATAGGTTTATTATTGACATGTTTGTGTAATGTTCTGTTTTTTTGTAATCATTCCTAAACTAAATAATAATTAGTTTTCTGCCGCTGATAAACTTTTACACAGAACCATGCAAAAACTGCGCTTTGAGTCTTGCACTTCTCTGGTAAACACAAGATAAAAAGTAATTTTGCATGACAATAAGCATTAAAAATGACTAATCGGTGGAAGAAATCTCAGCCTACTGAGACAAAACAAACTGAGAGAGGCGTCGCTGAGTTTTGTCCCTCATACTTTGCGCAGAGACGGTCTTTCAGGTTGGACAGCCGTCTTGTTTGTTTGTGTCTGTCCTGTCTGCGGCCCCTGTCCTTCCACTCCTCCTCTGAGCCGCTGCCCAGGTGCAGCTGTGCATGCTGGGAGTCTGAGTGAATAGCGGAGTGAGTGGCGCGTGCAGCTGTAGCGTGTCTTTGTCTCCTCCGGTGGATACATACAAACGTATTTTCTCCCTTTGCTGTTTTTGCATGAGCAGGTAAGACTTGTCGTTGTCTCTGGGGGCTGTAAGGAAGACGTCCGCCCGCCAAGGGGAGCGAGCTGGACGTCTTCTCGGTAAATTACGCCTCCGACACGAGGCGAGGCTCTCACCTGGCCCGGTGTGCAGGTGGAGGCGGTGTGGCTGGCTGCAGTGGGACTCGTGGCCGGTGGTCAGTCTGTCGCGCTTCCTGCATGCACGAGGCGGTTTCAGCGTCCGTTAATGCGGAGCGGTGTGTTTATAAGTTGCAGCGCAGCGGTGTGTCCGTCCAGGTGTGTCTTCTGGCGGTAACGTTAGCGTCCACCATGCCCGCTGCTCCGCCCTTCACCCTGCATGAGCTGCAGCAGACAGTTATGGAGGTCTGGAAAGTTTGCTTGCACAAGCGGTTTAACCTGCAAAGATCCCAGATTGCATGCATGTTTTGCTGCAGTTCTTTTTATTCCTGGAATCGCCCTCAAAACTGTGGACCTGTAGCTCAGTTCAGCATGAACACGGTTTCACATGGTGCACACGGCCGCCCTGCAGGTGAACACCGTCCGACATGAAAACATGCGCACAGTATCCAGTTTTGGGGGCCAAAATCTCTTACTTCTTGTATATGTAATTCCGCAAGTCAATACTAAGATAAATCCGTTTTTTTCTGCCCGTTTATGTGCGAATTAAACACTTGAAATGGAAACTATACTTTTTTTTTTTTATTAAAAACTTTAGTGCAAATTGAATGCAACGGTAGTAGAATTTTATAAATATGTAAACTGACTGTTTACATGCAGGCACACAGGACCAGAATTCATATTTTGAAGGAGCTACACTGAGGTGCATCCTTAGGCAGAACACTATTAACCAGTAGGGCTAAATGAATAATAAAGCTGTTACAAGTGCTGCTTTCAGTTTATTTCGACTAACAATGAGTTCCAAGTGGACCTTTTCACATTATTCTCAGCTATTATCATGCAGAGAGAGCCGCTTCCTGAGCTGTCTACACTGTTGTTTTTTTGGAAATGAAGCTTAAAAGTTGGAAGCAACAAGAAGGATGTGACTAGAGAGGTTTCCAGTTCTGGTCCTGTTCGTTGTTGCATCATGCTTTCCAAAAGTGTTTGCAACCTTTTGATACTTAAGCAAAACAGCCTCTATAACAAGTGTTTATCACTCGTATCATGAATGTTAAGTTTGATTTAAAAATATGATTATATGTTTACATCAAGTTAGGCAAGCTCATTATTTTGAATGTGATCTTGTAAATTCTGTAGTGGATTCTGTTTCCACTTCATTGTGCTCTTATTTTGAAATCTACATGGGTCAGGAAGTAAATCGTAATGTGCCAATTGTCAAAAATAAAGGAACTCTTGCACTTAATACCTAACTTTTATTATTCACTGAGTAATACTTAATGTTATTATGATGTGATTATAAATATACACAGAAAGTTTGTCATTGTTCATCACAATGTGAACAAATCCACACGTTTCACACCTTTAACGAACAGCGTGTTTGTCTGTGTGCCCCCTCAGGTGAGAAACCGTACGAGTGCTCAAACTGCAAGAAGCGATTCTCCCACTCAGGCTCCTACAGCTCCCACATCAGCAGTAAGAAGTGTGTGGGCGCAGCCGCCCCCAATGGCCTCCCTCGAACGTCGATCAAATCCCCCCCGCCCGCCGCCCAGACCACGCCGGTGGTGATCGCTCCGGCCCGCATGATTCTCAAAGAGAAGACTGAAAGCAAACCCCTCCAGGAGCAGCTCCCCGTCACCCAGATCAAGTCTGAGCCTGTGGAATACGAGTGCAAGCCCGTGATGGCGGCGCCGGCGACTTCAGCCGGCACCAACGGAGTGGTGAACGGAGGGACGGCGCCGTCGGCCGTGGTCCCGGCGGCCGCGACCCTTCCTCAGGGCGTGGCGATGGTCGTGCCCACGGTCGGCCTCATGTCGCCCATCAGCATCAACCTGAATGACTTGCAGAATGTGCTCAAAGTGGCGATGGACGGGAACGTGCTCAGGCAGGTGCTGGGTTCAGCTAACGGGGTGGTGGCGCAGGGGAAGCAGGGCATCGTGGTCCAGCAGCCCCAGCAGCAGATCATCAGTCTGCCGGCTTTTGTGGACCACGACGGAACCACGAAGATCATCATCAACTACAGCATCAGCCCTGCAGCCGCCACCACTGCCACGACCCAGCCTGCACCGCTCGTTGCCAAAAACAATCCCGACCCGACTCCCGCCGTCACCACCGCTGCAGCGCCCACCCCCACCAAGACGGACAAACCCTCGACCCCGGAGGTGGCCGACCTCTCCCTCGTCAAGGCGGAGCCAGAATCGGTGGCCATCACAGAACCGGACACAGAGGCGGCCACACAGACTGAAACTGTTAAACCCTCAGCTGCCCCTAAAGCTCCGATCCAGAGAGGCAACGGCACCAGCACGTGTTTACTCTGTGACGACTGTCCCGACCACCTGGAGGCGCTGCACCTCCTCCAGCACCGCAAAGCAGCGAACGGGGAGGCCGTTGACTCCGCCGCTCTGGACCCGTCGTTCGCTGCCCTGCTGAGCGAGGCGGGGGTGACGCTGGAGGAGCCCCCTGTGGACGACCTCCTCTCGCTCCTCAAGACCTACTTCGCCTCCAACGCCAACCCCAGCGAGGAGGAGCTGGCAAAGATCTCCGAGTCGGTCAGTATTCCCGTGGAAGTGGTCCGAAAGTGGTTTGCCAAGATGAACTCTGGGAAAAAGGTGCGCAAAAACCAGAGTGATGCTTCAGCAGTATCCAAAAAGACTGAAACCTCCAGATCCAGCTCGGAGGATGCCTTGAATCAGAACAGAGAGGAGGAGGAAGAACGCTCCGAGGAAACCTCCAACAAAGCCTCCTCAGAATCTGGCAGCGGTTCTCCGTCAGACTCTTCACCACTGAGCCTCAACACCGGCGACCTCGTCATCGTCAAAAGTGAGCCAGAAGACCCGGACGCCCCGGACTCCCAGGCCGAGCCGCTGGACCTCTCCCTTCCTAAACATATCGCGGCGGCTCTGGAGAACGCGGCGCCTCCTGCCAAGCAGCAGGAGCAGCCCCTGAACCTGACCTGCCTGAGGAAGGAGCAGCTGGGGGGCCAGACCATCTACGTCACCACGCCTCAGACCGGAAGACCTGTCAACATCGTCACTGCTGCACAGCTGCCCACGCTGGTGGCCATCGCGGGTCAGGGCACCATGGGCTGCCTCAGCGCCATCAACAGCACGGCGAAGCGCACCATCCTCATCCCTCAGCTCACCTACACCTACGCCACCACGGCCGGGAACACCACTGGAGCAAAGACGGTCGTACTGAACGGCCACAAGGTTGGTGCTGTTCACTGATTGGTTAGTTTATACGCTCCCATTGTTTTTTTTAAGGCCGTGTGTCTCACTAAAAGCTTTTCCCTGCTGGAAACACCAGCAGTAGTTTAGGTGGTTGTGATGATGCAGAATATCCTCTGAAGTGAGTCTGTGACAACATAAAGCTCTTATTTCAGCCTGTTCAGCAGTATTTATCCCCCTCTTGTCGTACGTCCAGGTATTTTTCAAACCCAGAACAGCTGGGTGCCAGTCGCCCTGTTTCCACGATACAGTAATCGAATTTTAAGGCAAAATTTTGAGATATTGCATTAAAACAAAGCAAATAGAGACATTTCCATCAACCAGTTGGGAGTAAAAAAACAACACTTCAAACTTTGGTCAGAAGGTGGCAGTGTAATGTTTAGCTGTGGGCTAATCTGTCTTTAAACAGGAGAAGATTAAATAACATGAAAGAACAAGTCAAATAATCAAATGCTCAAAAACGTATTCACAAAACCTGTTTTATCTCAGTTTTTGTGTATGAGCCCCCCCCCCCCCCAAAAAAAAACAAGGGGCAGAAAAAACATTTGAAGGGATAGCAAAATTTGATTAAGCTTTAGAAAATTGACAGAAGTTTTTACTTTTTATCAAGTAAATAAATAAATACATGCTTAGATATGAATAGAGATAATTTGTGATCCTTTGGTTAGGTTTTTATTTTTCTAGACATTTAAATGATGATTTAAATGGTCATGTTTGAACTAGCATACTGCTTTTTTGAAATCCTAAAATTCTTGGATACAATTAAAGTTTCCACAGTTGAATATTTTCTCATGTCGAGTGCAGCCACAAGGTTTTTCTCTGAACAGCTCCACAGCAGTTAACACTCTCCAGACACGTTACTGAGTTTATTTTCAGATTGTCGTCACTCGACACATTTAATAATTTGAATAAATGTCCTTTTCCAGGAGAAGAGTGTGGACAGCAGTCCAGACGGCGCCTCCTCCGCGGCGGAGGAGCAGCAGCGGGACTCCCACTCGCCCGTCGTCATGAAGAAGCGGCGGGTGGAAAACGGCGTCTACCCGTGTGACCTTTGCTCCAAAGTCTTCCAGAAGGGCAGCTCCCTGCTCAGGCACAAATATGAACACACAGGTATGCTGGAGGAAGCTGCAGTCAGGATCACAGGAGTGTGTTTTATTATTAACGCTGGACGTTTCAGCCATGACGTCATCCAACCACAGACTCACATCACATACTAAACACATCAGCAACAACCAGTTTGTGTATTTAAAGTCTTAACAGGTTTATTTTTCTGTGCCAATGAGTCAAGTTTTTTCTAAACTTTAATACTCTTGTTAACCTTCACTCTGAACAACTTTTTGTGCTTTTTTCAGCTGCTTTAACTGTCAGAGCCTCAGGCAGCTTCAAGGCGTTATTTGATCCTTTTAAAGAAAAAGGAGGATTAAAAAAAACCTCACAGCTCAGGAGCTGGAACAAAAGACTGCTGTTCTTTGCAAAAAAAATGGGCAGCTATTCTGAAGATTAGTCATTTTTCAGTCAATCAGTCCATCTATTGACCGTGTACAGTTTGAAGACAGTATAATCATTTTTCAGGAGTAAGAGACTCTCAAAAAATACAGTTTTGCTGAGCAGAAATATTGTCCTGCCATCTGTCATATCTTACATCACTTTTTGTGCCAGGCCACGCTTTTCTCAAACCAAGAAAATATCAAAAATGGCATCAGAACAGCCACAGCTTTTGCCCCACCCAGGCTTTAGTCTGTCCTCTCTGACTCTTTGTTCTGTCGTCTGCAGGAAAACGGCCCCATGAGTGCAACATCTGCAAGAAGGCCTTCAAACACAAGCACCACCTGATCGAGCACTCGCGGCTGCACTCCGGGGAGAAACCGTACCAGTGCGATAAGTGCGGGAAGCGTTTCTCTCACTCCGGCTCGTACTCCCAGCACATGAACCACCGCTACTCCTACTGCAAGAAGGACGGGCCGGCCTTCGGCTCCGGGCTGGGCTCACGCCGGGCTCAGTCGGACAGCCGGACCACGGAGAGCGAGGAGGAGGAGGACGACGAGGCCATGTGCATGGACGACATCCGCGTGGTGCAGGTGGACGACGGCGAGTGCGAGATCTACGAGGGGAACTTCGAGGACGACGACGAGGACGAGGAGGGAGAGGAGATCGAGGACAAACAAACGGACGCGGACAAGGTGGACATCGTTTATGATGTGATGGAAGTCGAGGTGAGGGAAGAGCACGCGGAGGACGGAGAGGGCGGGAAAACAGCTGAAGAGAAGCAGGAAGCGGCAAGTGCAGAGACGGACGGGAAGGCAGACTGTGAAGCTACCACGGACAAAGGCATCAGGGAGGGCTCAGAGAGCGCCGAGCCCACAGAAGAAGCGCCGACAGACGCCAAATAAACCACGCAAAAGTGTTCGGGACAGCTCAAATGCCTCGGTTATTATAAGTCAAGTCAATTAAGACAAAACCGCCGAAAAGTGGAGAACGTGGCGGCGGTTGCCTGATCTTAACGGTCCACTACTGTGTACAAACCCAGGTGTGCCTGAACTTGAAAAAAGAAAAAATCAAAACAAAACAGTGACTTTTTTTTTCTTGTGGAAATGAAATATCAGTGTTAAAAATTGTTTATAGAAGTACAGATTTTAAAGCAAACTCACCCATCGACTTGTTAGACTTGTTACTGAGACATCCCAGGTTGTTTATTGTTTGTTTCCTTTCGGTCAGTGTTACTAATCCTGTTCTTGTTTGAAAACATTTTAACCTGTAAAGATGAGAAAGATTTCTATACCTTTTTATTGCCAATGAATTTTCCTAAATCAGTATTTTATTGAGTTCTACGAACAAAAACCTCTGCACTACAGTATTCCTGGTTTACCTATGGATACATGCCTCATGCATCGTATGCCCTTCAGTGTTATATACGTACACTAGCTAGCAAGATGTTGTTTGTGTTAGTCTTAGTCTCTGCTAGCTAGCATTACTTTTGTTTTCAGTTTGACTGTTAGCCTTAAGGAAAACAAAGTATTCTTGGGGAGGGTTGTGGGCGGGATGGGGGAGTCCGGGACGGGAAGGCGGCTTCTGTACGCCATAACCAAATTTGTCCTATCAGGGAAGGTGGAGTCACAACCTTAAAGCCAGCATCGGGCGCCCGTGTTTCGCACCCCGGGTGGAGTCGGCTCGGCTCGGCTCGGCTGAGGGTCCAGGAACGCCGGCGCCCACTCTTACCAAGCTTCTCCTTATTTAGACTTTGGCTCTGAGTCGGTGTTTCAGTGTTTTAGCTCATATATGAAGTCATACTGTCCGTGAAGGAGCAGGGCCGCTGCCTGCTCCGCCCCGATGCCTCCAGCCTTATGCAAGACCTGTGTGCTGTTAAAAGTGCCATTGAACAGTGTTACCGTTTCTGTTTCACACATGTAGCCAGTATTATGTCCCTGTTATGTTACTTACACAAGACCCATGTTGACTAATGTTTGTCGGCTTGCACAGAGCAGCTCATCAGCGAATAAGACACTAAGATATAGCAGAATATTGTGACGGCCTGTGGAAGGTGTTTAAGTCTGTTTAGCTGTTTTCCTCCTTGTTGGAACAATTTTTGAGTCATCAATTAATTGTTAATGTCAGAAAATAGAGTAAAGGACGATGTAATTACCTAAAGTCAGACGAAGCCTTTAACTGAACTGAGTTGCTTCAGTTTACAATTAAAAAAAAAAGAGGAAAAAGTTGCTGCTTGTTTAACTCATCAGTTTAATTCTTTAACATTTGTTTGCTGATGCGTAAAGTTGCATTTTCTGAGACTTTTTAAAGGCTTCGATATGAACTGCAGGAGAATAATTTTTTATTAAACTCCAGACTGAGCGAACCTGTGGATAGAAAATGCCTCGTAAACTTGAGAAAATGAACTTCTCCCTGGTGTTAATGTTTTGTTTAAAGTTGTTATTATGTTGGATTTAACGTCACAAGTCAAAGGTTTTAAAACTGTTTACATAAAGGCTGAAAATATTCAGATTCTGCAGATTTAACCAGACACCCAAAAAAAACAAGTAAAATTGAGTCAGAAAATTTAGAAATTTAGCCAAACTTGTGCACTTGTTTTCAGATAAATAAATAAATAAAAGAATAAAAATCTGTGCGGCACTTAGTAACAAACGTTAGTGAACGTGGTCTGTCGAAGTGTTTCAGTTGGTTTTACCGAACAGTGTTTATGATAATCTGTTATCATTTTGTTCTCGTGTGTGTCCTCTGTATGTTTTTTCAACAATGGCAGTATTAGAACCCTTTTCACAGATTAAAAAAAAAATGTACCTGTTTAGTTTTTAGAAGACTTTTTTATATTTATGTGTCTTATTTTTATATTTTCTTTTAATGGTTATTTATTACACATTGTAGTGTACATTACTGTAGTTTGAATTGATACAATAATATATTTTAGTATGAAAAATAATCTCAAGACAAACAAAAAAAAGCCCAAAATGTGGTTCTGGGAGCTGACGTTTGTTTTAACAAAAACGCATAAAAAGATACAACATGTATTCTGTAAACATGACTTCTGTTTTAAGCTAAAAGAAGAAGAAGAAAAAAAAAAAGACAGGAATGAAGTGAGAAATAGAAACTGTTACATGTGCATCCGCTCTGCGTCGTTATGAAGCTACTGAATCTAAAACTCTGTGATTTTAAAAGCATGAGTCGTCGCCGTTTAATGAAGGATCTTGTTATGAAGCCTCCCTTTTGATTTCTAAAGCCAAACGTAGATCGTCCCGCCACCGTTTTCTGTTCTGTGCCAACTCGTTCCATCGTACTGTCCCAGGCTGCATACCGTCTGTTCTGTCCTCACCCTTTGTAAATCCACTGTCTTTTTGTATTGTTTTATTTTAGTTTTTTGCTCCATTTTTATGACTCCCCATCACAATAAAATATAAGACAGCAGCTGTGAGTTCCCTCGTTTTACTTCTCTGCTTTCTACACATTTACAAAAGAGTTTTTATTACATTTTTATTCAGGCTGTTTTCATACAGTCTCTTTACAACTTCAAACATGTATCACAAAAGCAAA
>JAOWBC010000115.1:17081875-17092561 GCA_028566105.1 Hypoplectrus providencianus
GTCGCCTCT
Source organism: Hypoplectrus providencianus (assembly GCA_028566105.1). NCBI lineage: Eukaryota > Metazoa > Chordata > Actinopteri > Perciformes > Serranidae > Hypoplectrus > Hypoplectrus providencianus. The sequence continues at coordinate 17,081,885 of JAOWBC010000115.1, forward strand.
CTCCCCCAAAGGCTCCAAACTGTCAACACTGTTCTCATGAAATGACACAACCATGAAACGGCAATGAGCCAACAAGCTGAAGGTGGAAAACTTTCATCAGCTGCTTCTAACGCCTAGCCGGCCGCTCGGTGGATAAAAGGTCTCGATGTCTGTGTGAGAGGACACGCAGCGCACACTCACTGTATTGTTTAATGCTTCAGCTACAGAAGATCAGACTCCACATTGTTCATTCTCTCTGAGATGACCCATTGTTCGCACACTTCAAACATGAAAACCTCCCGTTTTCTGCAAAGATCACAGATTGTAACTATTATTGTGCTCAGAGCACAAACTTGGCAGCTCTTTGCTCTCAGAGTTTGAAGCTGACAACTTCCCATTGTTCAGCAGCAGCAGCAGCTTTCACACTCATAAATCACTGAGCTCTCCTCAAGGCCTCCTCTCTCCGCTCTGATTTGACTCACATGAATTATTGAACCGGCTAAGAAATACAGGACATTTCCCCTCAAACAACACGATCAAGGTTATTCCTTTTATCCTCATTAAGTCTCATGAAAGTCATTGTTCAACATTTAAGTATTATGATCAGGAAACAGTGAATGACAAATCGACCTGTTGGAATTAAAACTCTTTAAACAATCATTCAAAGCAACAACGCACTGACTGCATACTTTAATTTGACCTTACTTGATTATGCATGAAGTTTTGTAAATGCCTTTTGTATGTAAATCAGTGTCACATTCACAGTGAGTGTAACCCTGAAATAACACTGAGTACTTTCAGTTAACATTGAAAAGTGTTTATGTTAAACATTAACATAAAAGCCTATCACCTTTTTTAAAACTGTAAACAGCAACCATTGATGTCCATGTCACAGTGACTAAGGTTAATAATTATAATTCTAAAAATTCTGTTTGTGCTGCTTTTAAAAATGAATCTCAATCTCAGTCACTCTAGTCCGGCAGAAACCAATACATTTGTCAAAGTTGACTTCTATTTTTAAGCACATAAGCTTGAACTTTTGACTTTTTCCCCAAATAAAAATGTAATTTCCTGATATTAAATGTCAAGATATTTCATCATTTTTCCTGGTGATTCAACTGGAAACTGTTTCATCCTGATTCAAGCCTTGGAAGTGAGAGAAGAGGAGAAATGAAAGGAAGATCTTCTCAAAGACGCCCACAAGAACTCATCCTACATGTGTAAAAGTTATTCCAGCAGGGACCCGGGACAGATCCCTGAGGAACGCCACCTCTGATGGGGAGAGAGGAAAGGTTATCAGAGAACCAACTCTGTGAGCAGGGAGAATATCTGAGAGTTAAGGGGTTTTAACTACACATCCCGCCGTGCTTCAACATGGATTACGCGCTCTGCACATCAAACTGAGAGGCTGCTTACAGGAAAACACTTAAAAGAGTTTAACGACGTGCAGATCAAAGATAAAATCAGAAAGTCTAAACAAAGATAAACCCCGCCCCTGACCAGAGATATCAGTAAGACCCTCAAGGCCTCATATCAAACTGCACAACCTCCAGTGTCTCAGCATGAAATCTGCACAGTGAGAACTGAAGCGCACGAGAACACGTGAGAGTCGAGGAACAATTAGTATCAAAGCGATCTTCAAAGACGATGCATGTGAAAGCTTTATCATCGTGCCTGGGAAGCAAAACGCAGAAAGAGTGAATCCAAAACTCAACATGAAACCATGAGCATAATGATTATCATGATTGGCATGAGAGAAAGAGATCAGACTGATGATCAGAGACAATGTTTGAGCAGCAGAAAGACAACACATATGTGCATCGAGCAGTTTAAATAACACAATGAACTATTTACACATTGTCTAATTTCAACTTTCATATAAAGGAAGTGGAAGGAAGCAAGTTGAAACAAAAAAACCTACAATAGATTAAAAAAAAACAACAACTTTAAATCTACACTTTTTCTCTGTATTTTTTGCACCACAGACTGATTTTGACTGTAAATACTGTCCTAAAACTGTAAGATAAAGATAGAAAGGTTAGTTTCAATCACTTTAATACATGTTCACAAATCATATAAATCTAGTCTAGGCTTAATTTTAATCTATTCATCATGAAAACATACAAATAAGACTTAATACAAGTGACAGGAACTTGACAGGAAACAGTGGTGAAAACAAGGAAATTACAAACTAACGTATAATAGCAAAAATGATAGTAATTTTAATGTGACACATTTTAACAATTGCCAATATCTTTTTTTCTGATCTCTTCCAGCCTAAAACCTCTTCGTAGCTCACATAGTGCGACCAGTTTATCTATTTTGTGAGTTTTTAAATAAACTCAAGAGAATTCAAGGAAGAAACAAAAGCATATCAGTCAACTCTGATTACCCACGAAGGTTTGACACGTCAGGATACAGCTTATAATATATTCTACAGGATGAATAAGGAGGATAGGAACAGGAGGAATATGGGAAGCGAAGATCAAAGAATTCCTCAAAATCCCGATAGGCAGCGAGGAGTAAACTGTGTTGAGAACATCAGGCGGGCAGACAGCAATGCAGCAAACACACAAAGGCTTTACTCTTCAAACAAGGCACAATAATTGCTTATAAACCTTCACAAAGGAGGAGATTTCTGCATTCGCCTCCGAGCTCCCTCAAAACTGCTGCGTGCAGATTTTTAGCACCTACAATACAAACAGCAATAAAGGAATTGGAAAATGAACAATGGTGTGGATTATAAATCCATGCGAGGCAATAACACGGCTTATTAATCAAAACAATGGGATTCAGTGCCTTATAAAGCAAAGCAGGATTAGGGCTCATAAATACAGTGTGTACATTGAGATACGGCTTGTGAACGTAGACAGACCACAACAGCAGCTTATAACTCAAACAACAGAACAGTTTGCTTTACAAATCAAGTCCCATAAATACAATGCATGTGGTATGATGGCTCATGAATTTAAACAAGGCAGTGCTGAGGCTCGTGAGTCCAAATAACTCAATGCAGCATGTGTGCAGGGAGGGATTTCGTGCTCATGAATAAACTGTGCACGGTAAGATTTTGTAATCCTGCAGAACCAACTGTCACACAACACACACAGGGAAGAAAACATGTGCTGAAACACATCAGAAATAGATGGAAGAAATAATATCTTCTGTGTCATCTTGTCTTAAGACGAGGAAACAAAGAAAAACAGTGTTTGAAGGACATGAACCTGGAAAGAAAGCGCTAAATGATAACAAGACACAAGTCTGCAGCCACGCTTCATGTCCTGTGAGGTTCCTGAACAGAACAGTGCTCTGAGAGAAATGCTAACGTTAGCATGCTAACAAGCTCACAATGTCAGGTCTAACCATAATCTGTGCTTCTTTTTACCATCCTTTTACTGTTTTATTGATTATATTGCTTCTATCTATTTGTGTATATCTTTCATTTGTTTCCTCTACGACTGAGCATCTTTTCATGTTTTAATTTGACCCTAATTTTTTTTTGTTGCTTAACTGCATTGTTTTGCCATTTTTTGCACACTGTAATTTGCTTTTGCTTTGCTTTGCTTTGTCACTTTGTAAACGCTGCTTTTACTCGTGTTATATAACTAAAACTTTTATTATTATCCTCATTATTATTATAAAGAATGGACAACTCAGCTTTCAGGCTTTAGAAAATCTCCCCAAAGACTGTAGACCTTGGCCAATCAGAGGTTATTTAGGAGAGAGTTAATTCCTTTTGGCATTTCCACAAATGCAAATGCCCAATCAGCCTTGAAAATGGCGAACACATGATATAATGAGGAAACATTCTCCAGAAAAAGTTGATAGTCCAACGCTTGGCAACAACACAGCAAAGAAACCAAAACAAAGAATGATGGACTCGTCAAAAGAAAGTCCAAGGCTGTTTTTAGGAACTTGAAGTAATTTTGTACAATACATACTTTATTATTTATTGTAAAAACAGGATCTAGAAAGGTGTTTTTCATTCAGATGACGAAAATGAGAGTACATTCTTGAGAGGATTACTTTGCTTTTAACTTACAAGTGATTTCAGCAGAACCAGGGTTGTTATAATTACCATGTTCATGGCCACTCACACAGTGTAAGTGTAAGCCTTATTTACAGATTTCAAACATTCAGGGTTTAGAGTCTCACTCAAGGACACTGAAACAGAACAAAGTGCTGCTGAAGGACACGTTAGCAGCTGCAGGAATCAAACAAACAGCTCGCTGCTGCATCATACCACAAACATCCGTTATCCAAACCAATCTGGGGATAAATACCAGCTCATTTCCATCCTGACACATAAATCTATTAGGGTTATTCCAGCGTACTGTACCGATCATTCAGAGGAAAACATAAACGGGTTCAGGCTGATGGTGGTGACCTCGGAGCGGATTATTCAGCCAATCAATATTCACCTCGATCTCCCTGCTGCTGCTGCTTTCTTCATCCAATCTCATCACTGTTTGTTGGTTTGTTTTCCTCCACACTGTGAGTTTACTGATGTGAAGTGACACACATAATATTTGCAGAATGATAACGCCTGATAATAAACGATGGATTTCCATTATTTTTATTGCGTGCAGCTCCAGTGAGAGGTCACACGGAGAATTTAAAATGCGGTATTGAACCGGTGACGTGGAGATAAACGTGGCCGCAGTATTGATGAAGTGTTCTTAGAGATTCTCAGCTCACTGCTGCTTAATTACATTACAGGTTCGGCTTCATTTAAAGAGTATTTAAAGCTCCTCGCTGCAGGAAATCCCATCCACACCCTGCACTGTATGTCTTACTGCCCCCTGATGCATGCTTTATTTATTAAAAATGATTATTGTTCTCGGTCAGAAACTATCTACTCAGCACTTTCATGTTCAGTAGTGCTGAGCAGCATTAGGCCAATAGAAGTTATTTCTTTTCCTTTCAGAGTGAGTAAGACTCAGTCGGAGGAGATTAGACCTTGGAATCATACTGTTTTTGGATCTCCGTCCACTCTTCAGAGCCCTGTTGAATCGCAGCGTAAACTCAGCAGCTTTTTAATCCAAAACAGATTCGCCAATTTGAAAGACAGGAGAATATTTTTAGCGTTTTTTTTTGAGGAAACACATCTTGGACAACCCGTTACTGATTGTGAAATGCTACTTTGGACGGTTTTAGCTGAGGAGGAGGATAAAAGTGTCACACTGGTGTTGTCCATCTTTAGCAGCACTTGGTGGCATTTAGTCAATAAAATCTCATACATAGAAGAGTAATAAGATGAATGTAACAGACCATCACATAAGTCAATGATGCATGTTAAGATTTTTAATTTGTATCTGTGTGCTTACCACTTTTTTTACTGTTAAAATCCTCAGCAGGAAGCACAAAGAAACCACAGCCACAAACTCTCACTCCCTTCCCTTCCTTGTTATTTTATTTCTCTCTTTGGATGATCACAATGAGGGTAAGCTAATGTTGCTCAAAAGTTTTATTTACAACCCTGAAAAGCAAGTTGGCTGAGAGAAACCAACTGCTTAAACCTTTTATAAGAATGTTAAAGAAGAACCTTTGATTGTGAGAGAGATATTGAGAAGACAAATGCTGAAAATACAAATAAAGAAAAGAGGCATCACAGGAAGCTCTGCTCCGAATGAGGGCGCTCACCTATGAACAGCTGGCTGTTGAGCTGCAGATGAAAGTGTCCGTCAGCGGGAGCTTCCTGTGTGGCGTCAGGAAGTTCGTCCAGTCGGAGCGACGCCTCCTTGACGTTCCGCTCGGCTCGGACTCGGTGCCACCGGTTGTCATTCAGCGGCTCGCTCGACTCCACGCGAACCTCCAGCGGCCCGTTACCGACATCGAAGGAGAAAACCACCTGAGTGGAGGCTGACGGGGGAGGAAACGGAGACAGATGAGACGAGAAGAGGGAGACAGAGGTAAAGGTATGATTTATGGAAAGGACGGGGAAAACAAATAAAGAAAGGAGATGAACGGACAGTAATATGGTGTGAGGCAGTTTTCCAACTTTACAGCCGTCTAAAGATGACGACGCTTGTTTCTCTGGCTGCTGCTGCTCAACTCGCCATGGACTCGCTTCTTTTGTCAAGCTGCAGCTAAAAAGGCAACTAAAAAACATAAATATTTCATAAAGAATAATATCAGATCCATCAAGAATCTAGCATCATTACCAGCAGCTGAGAAGCTCTGTGCTCCAACCGTTTTGTGGTTATAGATGTTACAAATGTTGATGGGGCTTTCAGTGAGATTTTCTTACTTGTGCAACCAAACCGCTGCACTTCGGCTCCCAATTGTTTCCCCTTTCATGTGGCCTGCTCAGATCACAAAATCCCTCAAGTTCATTCCAACAAAAGGAGTCGATACCGGAGACTAACGGCTTCTCATCCCTCTTGTTTTGAAGGGAGAAGATGTACTGCTCTGAGAGCGCAGAACAAGATGAAACAATATCCCAGCATCATACGGTAACTTCATTTAGAGATTGTTCTCTGAGGAAGCCGGCAGCAGAGCGGCAGTATTCAGAGCTGGAACAACCACGCTGACAATGATTTCCCCGAGGAGGGAGGCTGTTGGAGCAGCAGCGTCCCTCTATTAGATTCTGTATATGTTGTCCTTTCGAATGGCATTTCTAAGAAAATGCAAAATGCAGCAAAATTCTGAAGAAAAACAACAACTAAACAAACAGAACTAGTGAACTGTGATGTTTGTGCTTCAAAGACTGACTATGGATGGCCCGAATATCTGATTTAAGACTTTCTAAACACCAGACAACAAGTCGGCTCAGAAACATTTATCTTGTTGTGCTGTTATTTCCATATTTAGACAATAACAACACAAGAGGAGTTGTAAAAGCCACAATGTTCTGGTAACCACAAAGCAAAACACTGTCTTGGTTTTTGCATTTATTTTCTAAATGAAATCATCTAGAAACCTTAATGCAGAAAACAGATAGCTGAAACTGAAAATATTGAGCAATAAAAACAAAGTGAAGCAAAGAAGAGCTGATCCTCGTGCTTTCATCTACAGCTAAACCATCCCTAAAGAAAAGCAAAACAAACGTCTCTCTCAGCGTTTCAGGCTTTGGTTTGATTTTTCACCAGACGAGATTCACTAGAAGAAAAATGTGCCTGTTGTACATTTAATACACAAGAAACAACTTCTTTTTTGTTTACCTCAGCTATTAGTCTTTAAGCTGAACTCCAACATATGTATATCCCATCAGAGCATAAAGATGAAAAATATGTCCTTCATTTTCACTCCGTAGGAACTTCCGAGTTAAAGCGAATTCCTTTTTGCATAATTATCAACATATTGTTCAAAATAAGGAACATTACTTTGTGGTAGAAGCACTGAGGCTGGCCTTCTCTGGATATACAGGTGGATTAGCACATTAGTGCATTCACCACCAACTTTCCAACCAATGAGAAATAAAAATCCAAGTAAATTCAAAATAAAAGCATCAATTTCACTTTGATTCGGACAAACCTAATGAACTTGGGTTGTAATGTAATGGCTTCTTCCTTTGTACCTGCAACATTTTTTCACCAAGTTAGAAAATCAAATATTTAGTGTGCACGTTAGACTAGACAGCCAAGAAAAAACTCGTTGGGAAGCCACCAGCTCCCTGTGCACAAAGCCGGCTAAAAAAAACTGCTTTTCCCAGTTCAGTGTTGAATAAGTTGACTGGTCTGCACAGAGGCCTGATCCAGCACCTTTGGGATGAACTGGGAGTCTGCATGTGAGCCAAACTTTATCAGCCAACATCAGTGTTGGAGTGAACAGGAGCAAATCCCTGCAGCCAGGCACCAAAAACATGCAGAAAGGCTTCCCAGCTTCTCTTAGCTGTTAAACTTTGTGTAACATTCACAGTTAAAATCAGGACAAGAAGGTCCAGACGGCTGAGTTCAACCTAAAATTAACAATATTTCCCCTCCAGGATAGTTTGATTCAGATTAAGTCTGTAACCTCTGGGTTTAACAAGCATCCATATTTAGATTTTGACTTCTAGGTTTCACCGACACGTCACGATAATCCGGATTAAATCTTCCCCCCTCCAGCTCCGACTCACAGCTCAGCTCGATCCGGATGAAGTCTTTGATGCCCAGGTTTTCCAGGAACACGCCAGAGGAGGCCGTGGTTTTGAACAGGAAGGAGATATCGGCACTCAGCTCTCCGTGGAAGGTGGGGAAGTGGAGGTACGACGTCTCCTTGTCGAAAAACGCGGCGTTCCAGAAGTTCTCTGAGAAACAAGATGATGAAATCTCACTGTCAGGAACTTTAAATGGAAACCACGTAGCAAACAAATGAGGCAACAAGTTCAGTTAATGAGCTTACACAGGGGGATGATTTCTGTTACCTGGTCTTGTTTGATTAATCATGCCAAACGTTTATTTATGTATCTGCTGGGTGGATATAGAGTGCCTGTAATTATGAGTAATTGGAAAGAAACAGCATGCTTTGTTTTACCTTGTAGTGCATTAAATGAGAGACGAGTAAAAATTTAAAAGGAAATATGCATTAGCAGCAGTTCTGCTAACGATAATTAGCTTCTAGATGTTTAGGTACTGAGCCCAGGACGATTCATTTATCACATTAAACATCTAATCCTGTATTTACATATCAACAACAGGCCTGAGAAGAATTAGTATCTCAGAAATAATAAGTTATTATTTTAAAAAAAAGGCAATTTTGGATTGAATCTGCTAAAACAAAACCCTTTTTTGTGTTAGTTTTAATCCCCCTCTCTCTTGACTTACTGTCCCCGTGACATCGCAGCGGTCCCACCCTGTAGGCGGCCTCTGACCCCGGCCTCTGGATGTCTCCCAGCACCAGGGACCGCACAGGGAGGCTCCCCTCACTGGTGAGCAGGCCCGAGTCCTCAGCCCTGCAGGGGGAGGAAGAGGAGATGACAGAGGGGTGGAAGAAGGAGGAAGAGAAAGGGATGAAATACAAGAAGGAAGGAGGAGAACTCAGTGGGTCATTCTGCATCATGAGTGCTTTTACTTTTGATACTTTAAGTACATGTTGATGCTGACACTTTTGTACTTTTACTTCAGTAAGTTTTGAATGCAGAGTTTTACTTGTCGTGGAGTAATTTCACAGTGTGGTATTAGTACTTATACTGCAGTAAAGGATCTGAATATGAAGTATTAAGAGAGTGGATTTGTTCTTTCATAGCCTAACATTTACTTTGTACTTGTATTGTAAAGACTATCTTGTTAAAAAACCCCAAATTTGTGATTCTAATTGGACAAAACATGTCATGCACCAGGATGAGCCCTGTTTCCAGCATCGACCGGCTGATTCCTCCCTGCAGCTCTTTATATTCTGACACAACCTTTGCAGCGCCTGAGACAATTTTCCATTTAATCTTAATGGTGAGCCGGATCGCATCATGGCCATCCTGACACTCAACTTTCCATCTATGCCAATTTCTGTGACGGCTATTTTCTAAAAGAGCCCTCCAGACAGTCAGACAGACAGCTGAGTGAGTGGCTCTGTCCATTTACACCCGTGTTGCCTTCATGCACCTCTGATAATCTACACGCCAATCTTGTTGTCAGCTGAGAATTCTGCAGGACTGGAAGCGAGCCGTGTATCTTCACACACTCTGAGGATCTGATGAGTGGTCTGCAGGAAACAGTGACAGCGCTGAATAATCTGACAGTACAGATCGAGAGACGGTGAAAAGAAGGAGCTGAGGTGTGATGGAGGAAGGGTCAAAATATAAGTCTGCTTATTAAATCCCACACATTTCTTTCATGATTTGTGTTTATCGTTAAACTCAAAGGCAGCAACGTGAAGGATTTTTCAAATTCAATACACAATGACAAAATAGATGAAATTACAAAAATGTTACTTATTTTTTTGTAAGTCAACTTCTTAAATGATGTGTCTCTAGATTTATTTATTTATTTAGATGTGTTGAGGTTGTTTGTGCAATCATGCTGTAAATATTTGCTGCATGTTTTGCTGAATTTATTGTAAAAGGTGTCAAACAGCCATGATAAAATAATGCCACCAATTCAAATCAAATCAGTTGGTTATATTTTTTATTTATTTCCTCATTTGCATTAATCATGTTGCCAGATTCACAGCCATGCTGCTTTTCTTGTGAACATTTTATTTTATCTTATTTATTTATTTAATCATTTTTTAGGTGAAGACTGTGTAACTTGGCACACAGCTGTTGGCTCCCGTTTTGCAAACTCCCATGAGGAAATAATTATCAGCATTAAAGTTGAATATATCGACTCTAAAGGGACTGCAATTTATAAAATAAATAACAAAAATTAATTAGACAGCAAGATCAAGAGAAAATGTATCCCCACTGGGTATTTGGTCACAAAATCATCATTTTCATGAGTAAAATTAGTTTATTCCGCATTACCCAAACTTGTAAACCCAGAAAAAGGAAATCTCTGCTATGTAGTAATAATGACGGTGTTTATATTATTAAAGTTCAGTACCACTCTGCGCGGTCGGCGTCACAGTTGCAGTAGTGCTGTGGGTCCACACAGTCGCCCTGCAGGCCGCAGACACACTGCTGGCTGCCGGGCTGAGCTCCGCCCCAGTAAGTCTGGACACGACCGGGACCAGGACCACCGAGCCACCAGCTGAAGGGAGAGCCCTCTGAAACACACACACACACACACACACACACACACACACACACACACACACACACACACACACACACACACACAC
>JAOWBC010000115.1:17143705-17157183 GCA_028566105.1 Hypoplectrus providencianus
AATTGAAGTTGTTTGCTGACAGACATTCCCTCCAACACTAATCCCAAACGAAGCCTCACCCTTTACCCCTGGCCTCATACTCCACCAACCAAACGTCTCCTCTGGTCCTCCTCACCCTCTGCTTGGCCTCCTCAGCTCCACCTTTTACTTCTACACTGTCCATCACCAACAGCTGCAGCCGCGGCTCCAGCAGCAGGCCGCTCGCTCCGTTTTCCATCTCAGGCAGCAAAACCAATTAGTGTCTCTGACAGCCGGCTGCAGAGCTTCTCCCCGAGTCTCAAACTCTTGTTTTTATTTTCTTCTCCAAACAATCTGGCTCATTGACCCGTGTCAGCGCAGGTCGGACGGAGAGGAGGCGCTGCAGGACTCCTCAGTGCTGTGTGATTTGTTTGTCCCCAGACTGTCCAACTCAGATCATGTTTGTCCTTGTGTGAGTCTCTGACGTGGTTCATCTTCACCCACAAAGCATTTTTCCATTTTCTGTCTTAATTTTCCCCCAGAAGGAATCCCAGAGAGGAGGCAACGATCACAGCCAAACTGCTCACAGTCTTTGAGCTTTCTGAACTGGAGATGAGACCAGACACAAATGACCCTCATGGAGCTGCTAATTTCCTTTAGCAGCATGTGTCTGTTTTATTTGTGTATGAAATGTTTTTTATCGTTCTCTGATGAGCCATTCAGCTCTGTGGCATTTAGGAAACACAAGTTTCCACTTTTGATTTCATTTGGCAAACACAACAGGAGTATTTAGTGTGATTGTTTCCACTGGAGAAGACAGCAGGACTAAATGCTGCATGTTTGTCTCAATATAACAAAGACAGTGCAGGCAGCAACAATAAAACATCACAGAGCTCATTGTCTGCTCTTCGAATCATCTAATCAGCATTAGAGAGGTGGGAAACACAACTCTGATTGTTGGGAAAACCAGTAATTAAATTTGATCTGTATCTGCTGAAAGGCTGGAATTAAAAACTATAAAGAACAAATAAAAGAAAGTAAGTAAAAGGAAGCAGAGGAGTGTATAAGGAAAAGGAAGGAAGGAAGCACAGACGGAGGACATGGAGTCTTACCTCGGGGTGAAGAAACGTCAAAGGTTTTCAGCTTCTCCTCGGGTTTAAATCTGAATGCCAAATGACTTGGAGAGAACTGGGAGGAGGAAACATAACCAGGGAATTTCTATTTGATGCCAAGAAAATATAGAGAGAGGAAGTGAGATAAATGGAGCTCCTCTGGGGAGCATCACTAAGAGAAACTCTTCTCCTCCTTTACCTTGACAGCCTCTCTCCTGCTTCCTCCTCCTGCTGTCAACTCTCTCTCTCTCACTCGTCCACTTTCTCACTTCAACTTTTCTTCTGCACAACTTCCTGCCTTGATTTTTTTCTAAAGTTTTTAGTTCATGTGTGTGTTTTCTCTACAAACATCTGGTTATCATACAAACAGCTTCAGGCGGCTGAACGGCTCTAATCTCACTTTCCACTGCAGCTTCTGGATGAACGCCCACTGAGGAGAAACCAGACGGAAGCACCAAACCAGCAGCACCAAACCAGTGTTCACACAGTTAAAAGAAACTAGGATTCAAATTCAAGTAAACAGATAAAATAAGAATATAATCTCATGTTGAAAAGGGATGATTGCAATAATGGCATATCATAAAATCACAATAATATTGACGTATCGTGATAGAATTATATCGTGGTGCTGCTGGTGATTCGCAGCCTTATAACTTTTCTAGTTTTACTCCAGCAAGTTTTGAATGTAGGAATTTAACTTGTAGTGGAGTAATTTGTGGTATCTTTACTTTACTGGTAAGAGTAAGAGATTTCAACACTTCTTTCACTACAAAATGATTAATGGGTCTCGTGGCAATTTTTCCCAACTCAAGAAACACACAACAAGAAGGTTAAAGAGAGAAGAGAGAGGAATCAAAGAAGATGAGACAGAGAGAGGAGCTGACAGAAGGAGGGATGTGGAGGTGAGAGGGCAGGAAGCGGAGGAGGAGGAGAAGGGCTTTGCTCGTCCGCCTGCTGATGGAAACATCACAGCTCCGTCCTCTCTGACTGAAGGCCTCGCTATCAGCCGGCTGCAGCCCCGAGCAGGCAGAGAGGAGACGGAAAAAGTGAAGCTGAGAGAAAGTCACAGTCGGGTTACAGCAGCTTTAAGTCCATTATGCAGATTCCTGAGTTAAAATGCCTCCATTCTGCGAGTCTAATTTCTCTTTCATGGCCGTTGCGAGCGTGCAGATGATCCATTACTGGGGAGCAAAGAGCAGCAGGGTCAGAACAATCAGATTAACAATGCATCTCTGTGCGTTCTCCGTTTTCCTCCGGAGAACAGTGAGCCGAAGTTGGAGGAGGCGGCGTGTCACACAGCTTTCTGTTTGACTTTAAAGTGTGAATTCAGTGAGAAGCTCAAGGTCAAACCCTCCCACACACAAACAAATAATAAGCCTTCATCTTCTTCTCTGCTGTGTTGTTTTTTTTCTGCAGCAGAAACTGTATCACTAATTATAATTCCTGTTTGCTTAAGGCAAACAAAGCGGCACACGGCTGCATATATGTATATATATTATGCTAATATAACCTTAAGATGGTACTTTTAATTTCTACTGCTGCATTGTTCTGCTGATTAAAAAACAATGTGGGAAAGAAAATATGAGCGCTGTAAAAAAAAAAAAAAGGTCAGATGGAGATTAACATATTAGTCAAATTACAGTAGAAATGTAGCAAATTAGCGTAATAAATATTCAACAACGTATTTCAACCATTAAGGATGATTTACGGTTCAAATTAATATTCTCTGCCACCATCCATCTACGAGTGATTTCATACGCTTTAATTATTATGACAAAAGATGCAAATGAAACACCGTGTTCTTTACATTAATGCATGTTTATTAATTAGTCAATTAAAGTGCAGCGAGTCTGCTGAGAGGAGCAGAAAATTAAAACCATTCTTGTGCATTTGCAGATGTAAATGGGCAGATGTTGTAATTTCAATATAAATCTGACTATTAAGACTTAATCAGAAGCCAGGAACTCACTGAGCTCTGGATGTTTAGGGGACTTTAACAATAGCTGTCATATGGAAGTTTAATTTAAGATGCAGCTCAGCACTGTGTGACGGGTTGTTTCACTCATAAACATGCAATGAAATTTAGTTAATTCGTTAAAAAAATGAAACTTTATAAGTTGTTGAAGCAATTTTTGTTTTACTACTGTTTTTTAGACATATTTGGTGCTAAATTTTGCCCTTTTCTCATCAAAAATTTGTCAAAAACAGACGACTATCTCCGAAAATCTCCCAGGCCAAGAGGGGGAAAACTGTTTTGTTGTATCATGTTTAAATGTTTCACAGTTCTCTTTTAAATGGTAAAATCATTCACGGTTTAAAAATCCATTTTATGCTTTGTTTTGGTTACTTTTGGTTCCGAATGGAAACTTTGAATGATCCATTCAAAGGCCACTGGAGAGTTTGATGATAATGTCTGTTTTCACCGTTTGTTTTTTTTACAATCAAGAGTATAATTTTGGCTTTCCAGCATACTTTTCAGAGGGGTTCAAAGTTTAGAAATGATTTTTTTCCCCCCAAAATCCCACAGAAAACCCATAAACAGACTAATTTTGACACAAATTCAACACATTTTTCTTTTTACTCACACCTTTCCCTTTTGAATCCCCTTTTTTAATAACAAATCTGAACAAACAGAGGAATAATTAAATGAGCAGTGACTGTCAACAGGTAATTAAAGTCTTAATTAAGGAGAGGAAGTATCAGCGGATGGATTAAAACACGGCTGTATACTCACAGACACTGGATGAGGGATTACCCATGAGCCTCTGGGGCCGGGCCGACGCACGCAGACGGGGTCTTGGGTGGTCGGCGAGTTGACACGGTAACAAGCTGCGAGCCAGCGGCCTTCTGGGAAAAGGCAGCCATGACAGATAGCAGGCTGAAGGAGAAACTCGTCAGACTCCTGATTAATGGCTGCTGGTGCTTTAACAGCAGTCAGGAATATAAAAAAAATGATATTGAGGAAGAAAGTAGCAGGTATTAGAAGAGAAAATAACAGGTGTTATAGCAGAGAAATGCTGCAGAATCACTGGTGGATCCATATGTTTTGTATTGGGCTGCAGAGGAATGAGAAGCTCGGAGAAACTGAGCAGAAATGAGCCAACAAAGAGCCGCGCTGAGGAGATGTGAGGCTCCTGGGAAATCAACGCCGTGGAAACCTTTTCACCTGAAAACGCAGACGGCCGGCCGCAGAGGGAACGCCTTTCATCGGCTCGTCTGGATCAGATGGAAAAATGACGATGTGGACTAACACGGAGGGTTTAAATGGCCTGTAAAGATCTGCTGCTGGTTCACAGAGTGAGTTACTGCTGCTGGAGTCTGAGGAAAAGGTCCCGGAAGCTCCAACCTGCAGTTTCTAAACTAAACTCAAGCCTTTTCCTTCCTTATCATCATAAATACACTGATATTGTTACAGAAACTGTTGTTGCTTTTACTGTCCTTGGTTGCTTTTACACAACTCTTGCTATTTTCGTGATAATTTAAAGTGTATTTGAGTATATTTTAAAGTACTATACAGATAAAATATGTTATTATAAACAATATTAATGACATTTTTAATCAGAAAACCTCAGAACATGGCAGAATGCCAGAACTTGTATCCATAATTATATTAAATACAAAAATTCACATTCAATAAACATTATTACTGTCATTTTCCTCCTGTTATTTAAATAGTAATATATATACATAGTAATATATATTTGTATAAACAGTATCAGTTAAAAGCTTTGACTTCTCTATCAGTAATTCTATTTGGCAGTATAGTGTAGCTTCATATTATCCTTAGAAAAAGTTTGACCATGGATGCTCGATATTGGGTTGTAGGCATTTTGCAAAAAACATGATTCCTCTACTCATTTATTTATGCAAGTGATGAACACATGCCGTTATCACTGCAGAGGCATACGTCAGGAAGATATGTGGAAGAGGAATGACTCACAGTTTTTATGCATTTCGGCGGTCCGACAGCAGCCAGAAACCACCTGGAAACGACACACGACACTATCAGCACAGGCCGGGCACAAAGTCAAGACTGTTCAGAATATATATATGTGGAAATGCATGTGACAGAGGGGTTCAATCTGCTATTTTTCAATCTTGGTGGTGCTGCACAGAGGAAGCAACACATACATTTGTCTGGACTGTATGCAGGGTTTCACAGAGCAGGGCTGAAATCGAATAAAAACGTCCCGGCAGAGGTCACGCTGCAGCATTGTGACACAATAAATATAACAAAATAATCACCCAGCCTGCTGCAGCACACAAAGACTCATCCAGGTTTAATAAACAGCTAACAAACTGAGTCAAAAGGAGCCGCAAACTAACGCTGAAGTGAGAATGAGTCTGCAGGTGTTTCCTTTCAGCCGTGTGTGAATTATTCCCTGTGATTATGAGTGTGTCTGCGTGATGTGAGGAGATACTAACTGGGTGTTAAATTCATGACAGTTTTCATCTGGGCACAGAGAGGTTTGGTGTCAGGCGGCTGCTTTTCCTGCTGAACGTCATTATGGAATAATGTGCGTCCAGATCTGCACCATCTGCTCCGCCGGTGTGGCTGGTTTTTATGGATCAGAGGAGCCAGAAATGAACCGACGGAGGGAAAACGCAGCTGGAGTCAAGGTGACGTGACTGGAGAACACACGTCTTTATCTGCTGATTTACGGGAGCAAATTTCATTGTCAAGACATTAATTTCCTCTCAAAGGGAGGAGCAACAAAGTGCAGGGTGTCAAAATGAGAGTAAACATGAACACTGGGAGGCGGAGGAGTTTCTGCACAGCTTAACTGTTATCAGAAGCTTTGTTGACATTCAGAAAAGAACATTTTTATTCACAATAGGAAAATATTCTTTATATTTTACGGGGCACGTTTCATTTCCATGCAAAGTCCATGTTTTTGTGTTACAGTTTTAATTCAAAGTTTGTATATTGGGTATTTATATTCATTAAAAGTGGAAACCTGCCAAACAGCATTTTTAAAAAGCATCTAAATCAGAACCTGCATCGTTATTAATAAAGAGTAACTTGGTAATGTAACTAAGAACTATTTTAGGGAGCAAAAGTAACTGATTAGTTTTAAAGTAACTTTCTTAAAACAGATGGATGAAATCCTCATTTCTGTCCGTCATAAAAAGAGAAAAAAGGGCTTTTTCTCGCCCATATAAAGTCGAAATATGAGATAAAAACAGTCAAAATTATAAGATAAAAACACATAATTATATGAATAATTAAATTAAATTAAAATAAATAATAAATTGATTATTTTCATCTTAATACGGACAAATAGAAGGCCAAGTTCTCATCTTTATTTCTGTGTTAACTGGCAGAAATGGGCTTGGATACAGACGTTTCTTTACAGATTTAAGTCAGGAATTAAGAAAGAAGTTGCAGCTGGAAAAAAGCAGAACAAATGGAGTCGGATAACCACGACGAACATCCATTCACTTTCTAACAGCTGGATAATTTTTCATCCTCCCTGTGAGCGCTCAGCGGTGGCGACAGGTGACGCTCCCTCGCAGCCTGCGGCCTGATGAGCTCGCCGTGTGCAACAGGACGCCGCCCTGCAGCAGGCGTGGCTCCAGACAGCTGCTGACGTGGGCTAATGGGCCGGGCCCGACTTTAGGTGCCGGTGCAAACGTCCCCAGATGAATAAAAAAGCTTCCTGGAAGTCACCGTGCTGCGTCATCTTTCCAGGAATGATGCTGTGTTCTGTGTGAAAGCTGGAGGCCTGATGGCTGCAGATGTTCTTCTAGAAACACTTCTCAGCTTCTGATCTCACAGTTATTTTTCTGTTCACATCAAACTGTTTTTAGAGCTGCAGAGACCCAGAGGAGCGTTGAGCCGTGCCAAGTCTTATAAAAAAAAAAAAAAAAACAACAACCCAAAGACTGGAGCAGAAAACAGCAGCCTGCCTGTTGAACACGCAGACGAGAGGAGGGTGGATGTAACGAGCTGCTTTCTGGTGTCGGTGTGTGTTCGGCTGAACCGTGACGGAGCATGAAAAGCCCACAGCTACACCTGGCTGCTGTTTTCCTTCCCAGGTGAGTCCCCGGAGATCTCCTGCACCTTTGAAACAAAACAATCCCAGACACATGATTGTATTCCAGAGCAAAGAGCGGCATAAACAAGAATCAAATGAATTTTGAGGCAAAACAGGTGTGAATTATTAAACATTTAGCAAAGTCAAATCTCAGCTCAAATCATTTTTCATGCTAAACTTAAGACAACTTTAACATTTTGTCAAGTTTTTACATCTGATAAATCACTTTCTCAAACTTTTTTTTTCATGCTTGCAAATAGTTTGCCTCCTAACCACTAGACTAACCACTAAATGTTTTTAAACAGGGTCGCCCATAAAGTTTAAACTAAATCTGATTTGGCCTGCCAACATTACGAACAGACCATAACCAGCATTAATTATTAGATATTGTCTGGAAGGAGCGAGGGGAACTGAATTATGTTTAGAGGTTAAGTCTATTTTTGTAAGATATGATTGAGATTTTAATTTAAAACTTTTTTTTTAATGCTGTTTATAAGGTGCACATTTTTATATCAGAATGAAACTGATTTAGGCCTACACAAATGATCAATAACAATATAAATGTATAGAACAGTCAGTTCAGTTAGACATAAATAAATATGTTTTCTTCTGTCACAGCCACAGGGAGCCTCTGCAGAGAATCATGAGGCTCCAGGCTGCTGAACCTGCTTTAAAAAAAACTGATGACACAGCATAATTTAGCTCCTGATCCATTCTGCATAACAACATTTTGTCATACAGTCATGAACCAAACATGATCAGAAGCAGTCACGGTGTTTTAAAGTCACATAAATGTAAATGAAATTGTGCTGTTCAGGGTTTCCTGGTTGTGAATTAGATTTGTGGGTTCAAATCCCAAATCTGAGGCCTTTTCTTCCCACCAAACGCAGCGAGTCATCCCAGACTAAACGGTGAAAAATGGCGGCTGTGAGCCGTGTTCGGCGGCGAGGCTCGGTGCCTGTCAGCCTGCTGCTGATGCTCTGCAGTGAGCCATCCCGTATCTCTCTGCAGCGTCAACCAGAAGACGGATTCCTGCACGTTTGTTGCACATGATGAACAAAGTGATCCAGAGTTCATCGTCCCGCTCGGGAGGACGGCGAGGTCGTTTTTCACCGGCGCCGCTCTGAAGTTTCTGAGCGCCGTTTTCTCCTGATTTACTGGAATCTGTCTGCGTCTCGTGCAGTTCAGAGGCGTGTAAACTAACAATCCATCACTGTGACCTTGGGGGCACAAACAGCAGCACTGATGCGTTGCAGGGACGCGGGCTGAGTAATGGCTCGGCGCCGCGGTCAACCTTTAACACCGGCTGGCTCGCCGCCCGCCATCGGGACGGACGAGGAGGAGTGTGGATCCGGGAGGGATCTGAATCTGGAGGTGATTGAAGCTCTGATTACTCTGAGCTGATGGATGGAGTTTGATCCGCCGCGGAGAATAATTATGATGATAAATGTGATTGTGAGTGAGAACGGCGTGGGCGTGAGCTATGGATGGTTTTAATCTGTGATGCTGACATGACGGGAGTTGAGTTACTCTCAGATAAATTCCTCCATCTTCAGTGAATTAATCAGTCTGACGGCAGCGCGTTATAAAACCTGGATATAATTACAAACCTGAAAATAAAACACCGTGTAGGTGGTGATGGAGATAAAACACGGACGGTTTGATTACTTCAAACAGAGGCCAGGTGAGGTGAAGCTTGTATTTTGAGACGGTTAAGTGACTGAAGAGGCGTCGCAAGATGATTAAAAAGAAAAGTAAGAAGCAGTTAAATATAATTGTATTGTGTATTGTTCAATATAAAACATTTTCTCTCCTGTTTTTTACCTTAAAAATGCCTTTACATAAAAACTACCAAAAGTTTGCAAAGACTTGAATAAAACAAAAAAAAAAAGATAAAGTTTGGAAATCAATGCAATAAAATATATTTTCTGGAATTTCTGGTTTAAATCAAGAGAACAAGACTAAATTAAACAGGGTTTTTTTGGGGGGTGTTTTTTGTGCCGTTTGCCTCATTTGCAAAGCAAGAAGTGACACATTCAGTAATCAAAGTTTTTCAAGGTTTTCTGTGAAGTAATTTACATGTATTACCACGAAATTAAAGAATAAAAAAAGTCAACATTCACTGCTTCCACATCAGGAACATGGCAGCAGAGTTCAGATGAGCCGTTAATGAAAAGATTTCCCGCAAATATCAATTTCAGTAAACTCGGGGTCAAGGTGCAGATGCCTCTCATGCTGCTTCCTGCTGGGTTTTTACCAACGATTCACCATCTGGACTGGCGCCATTAAACTCGCTGTATTTCTTCATGTCGGTATCATTTCCGCTGCCTTTCATCAGGGTTTGCAGCCTCACGACGCCCACATTATGAAACAATAAACGGAAACAAGGAAAACTAAAACCAAACTTTGCCCTGTGGGAAATTAAGCTCCAGCCCTGCTGCTCTGTTAGTGAACAAATACATACACAAACCCATTTTAGGTTGAATAAATCTGCTTGGAGGATACATTATTCATGCTCCCTTTTAGCCGACATTTAACTGGCTTTAAATTACGTCTGGAAACGTTTCTCTTGGCTGGTCGCTGGCCTTTTTACAGCTCTGACTGGGAAGGCGCTAATGATTCCTGCAACACTTTGCTGTAATCTACTTTACTCTGCAGTGTGTTTGACACATAAATCCCACTGTCACAACAGAGAAAAACCCTGTTTACCTCACAGATTTGTGGTCATATTTACAGAGTTTATTTCCCGCGTAGCTCGGCTTAATAAAACTGTTTTCCGAGCGTCTTATCAGGGTGCAGAAACACACAACAGATGGCACGGTAATGCCGTTTATCCACAACCTGCCAGGAAGCTGTCAGAGCATCTTTGTACCTGTGCCTGTCACCTGGATTACAGCTAAACTGGAGCTAAATTGAACAATATACATAGCTGCTGGTGTGACTTGGTGAAATCCCTTTAATCTTGTAAAAATTGGTGCAGGAAAATAAAAAAATAAAAGAGTGAAGCAATGGCTGGGAAATAAAACAGCAAATTGAAGACGGGGAAAAAAAGAAACAGAGGCCGTAATTAGAGAGGGAATGAGATGGGAGGCTCCCGCTGAGCAGGAAATAGCTAACCAGCTCTGTGTGAGACATAACAGCAAATGGGAGGCTTCTGTAAATGTCAGCCTGCAGGTGTGTGTGATGGGAGGGCCGCCACGGGGCGAACGGGAGACTTCAGCTGCAGAGAGCCTCGTGGTGCCGCCTGTAACGGGGCGGCTCGAGGTGACACCTGCAGGAGAACGCAGGCTCCCCACCGGGATAATTACATGTGGTTGAAAACATTATCGCAGCCATCTAAAGACGTGGAGAGAGCGAGCCGGGCTCGTCGCACGCCGCCTCGAGTCCAGGTTGTTTAGGGAGGACTGGCATTAAGGCATCTGGAGGCGTCTCCTCTGAATGATATTATCACAGAGACGAAGCTTCAGATGAACTCAGGGACGAGCTGCTTCCTCCAGCAGAGCCGCAGAGAGTCTGATCTGCTTGGTGTCATTTTAACCTTTTAGTTCTTTAAAGTCTTTGTTGTGCTCTAAAAGTAGTTTAGTTTTGCATTCATCCTGTTTTTTTTTTTTTTTTTTTTTTTTTTATCTCAGTGTAGTCCTAGAAAAATGAGCTCCAGGCATTTAAAATATCCTGCACAGCATCGCTCCGACGGATCAGAACTCCATTCAGAAAACAAACGTTTTAAGAGTTGTTTGCTTGTCATCTTGAAGGCAGACCTGATAAAGCACCAGTTCAGACTTTTTACACTTTACCATCATGTGGTAATAATTTCTGCATATGAGACACACTTGAAAAAAATTAATAAAAACAGAAAAAAACTGGTGGCACTGTTTACACCTGAACACAAATGTGATCCTGCCGCCAAAGTTTAGAGACAAGACACAAAGGGAGGTTTGGTGACGCGTATATGTATAACTGATAGCATAAATCAGTGAAAATAAACCTCCCTATATCCTGCTGTTGACTGTTAACCCGTCCTAGCAGCTGTCAGCAAAGTGTTCGTCACAAACGTCTGACTGACGGCTGAAAAGTTTAACAGAATTTCCCTCCGTGCCAATCTTCTGCCTGGTGCCACATTGACGGCTGTCACCTGGTGTCAGATTGACTGAATCTACCGACGTGGAGACGGATGGAGCAGAGAGACACAGGAAGGCAGCAGAGACAGATAGTTTAAAGGGAGCAGAGAGTCGCTGGGTCTGCACAGAATATTTATCAGATGGCTCAGTGGGCTCACGGCTTCACGTTAAGAGCACCTTGACTCTTCCCGCCTCTCCTTCTTAATAGGAGATAACACCGGTCTAATCTCTAATGGAAAAATAACAGTCCCCGGAGAAACAGAGCTAATCTGAGACAGAAGTAAGGACAACTTTTTAAACATGGCCGCCTGCAGACGACGGGTACTTTTAAAGGATTATCCTCAGACTCTCCGTCGGCCTCCACACAGAGGAGTCCTGTTGATACGTATCCGTTATCTGGGGCAGAGCCACCTCACAAGCCGGCCAGCCCAGCAATGAATAGATTTCCTAAAAAACCAAACGTTCCTGTTTCCCTCTGCAGCTCCTGTCGGGCGGCTGGAGATGTGATGGGACCAGGGAGAGGCTGCAGCCTTCAGCATGACCTCCACCATCACTATGTTACATTCAGTTCAATGAGGCACCTGGTTTTAATGCGTGTTCATGAGTTTGATAGATTTATTCCACTGTACGAACAGTTCATTTAGTTTTACATTATGTTAAGCATTTCATTTTGACTATTAATGTGAAATATTTTACTGTATAATCAGGCCTTTTGTGTGGCTTCTGATAGAAAGGACTTGCATTTCATCGTCCATCCACAGTGAAAATTAAGATATCTTATGTTATCTTATCTTAGTTTGTTCATATTTTCCAAAAGAGCAAAACTGTTTGTCTTCCCAGCAGAAAGGGAGAATGCATGAAGCTTTAAGCTCTGTAAAAACTATTATGACAGATTAAATATCTCATAATTCAGACAGTGAAATGCAAAGTGTTCAACAGGAGAAGTGCAAAAAACCAAGAAGACAAGTTTGACTTTCAAAAAAGCATGAAACAAACAGTTGTAAAAAAATGCTGCAGTTTCTATGAATTCATGCTACAAAACCACTGACTGATTGTTTCTACATGGAAAAAAGTGAAGTTTAAATTTTACTGCGTTATTTTAGGAGTTAGGTTCGTAATGGTGGGTAATTTTTGACCCAAAGGACAAAGGAAGTACAAAGACTTTTAAGACTTTTAAAGGGTTAAAAAAAACATGTAACGTAGCCGTAGCCAACTCAATTTAAGGCGAGAATCAAGTCCTCAACCTCTCTCACTCATTCAGTGTTTTCATGTATAAATAGCTTCATATCAGGTAAAAATTAACTATCTCTGTCCTGCTAGAAAGCTTTAAATCACCTAATTCCAATAAAAACAGGGACTTTTGCAGGAGTTCAAATAAAACAGGAGAGCCAACGAGTGACTTGGCGCCCAGGACGCCATCTGCCCCGCTCTCATTTAGTTTATTCATTTAACTCAAGCAGAAGTGGAGCAGCTTCCACCTGAGCGGCTGATTTCCCTCATGACGTGCAGCTTATTTGGGCTTGAATGTGCAGAGTGGATATCAGAGGGGAAGCCCCGTCCAATAAAGACATAAAACGCCTAATAAACACATGTTTGACAGGGCTGATCTAAACTTAATCCCAATAAAAAGGAGCTGCGCCGTCTCTGCCAGCACGTATAAAGTGTAAAAAGATGAAATTAAATTTTACCGCAGCGTCTCCTCTCCTGCTGCTGGTTCATCATCAGCTGATGAACGTTTAACCTGCCGCCTCTCGAGTCGCCTGCTCTTCGTTTCCAGCAGGTTTCCCCGACATCGTCCCCCGAAAAAAAGCTGCACAGACAAATAAAAGTAGTTAAATACGAGTGTGAAAGGTTTAAAGATTCAAAACTTCATCAGTCTGCTCAGTTTGCATTGTGATAATTGAATAAAATAAACTATTAACATTCCTTTTCTTTAGAGCATTATTTATTTTTGCAGCATTTTTTTACACCCGCCTTAAACTTTTGCTCATTACTGTGTATTTAAAAACCCCCAGCAATTTATCTGTCCAGAAATCAGGAATATTAGCCCAAAGGTCCATTCACTAGTTACTTTAGTTTGTTTAATTAACAGTAAATCAGTTTAATGACACACACAGGTACTTTAACAACGGCTGCATTCCATCTAGTGACTCAGTCTCAGTGCACCTGCATGCTCAGTCACTGACTGGACACTAAATGGTACGCAGCCTTTGTTAATGTTATGTACACCTTTCCTTTCACTGCTCTGACAA
>JAOWBC010000115.1:17179672-17197743 GCA_028566105.1 Hypoplectrus providencianus
TCAGCTTGAACAGCAGACTGCTGCTGCTGCCGTCCAAACTCACGACATCTGAGGCTGAAAGACACAAAGAGACACAGAGGAGTCAAAACCCAACGGATCAGGTTGGGAACCAGTTCTGGTGGAAAAGGGTTCTCATATAACTGTGTGCTAGAGTTTCTGTAAGTTGCATGTGAAAATTTTGCAGTGAGAGTGTGTTTCTGAAATATGACTGTGGATTTAACATTAAGTCACAAAATCACAGAAATATGCGCGGAAATTTTGCCTGCAGCTGTGTCATTGTGGCTGCAGCAGAGCCGACAATTGAATGTGTATTGTTTATCGCTTTTCATCAGTAAACTTCACCTTAGGGTCTCGCTTTCTCACTGGAGATTTGGCATGAGGTGAGTGTAGGTGAGATGAGGTTACAGCTGAGTGTCGAGTGTGTGGGCAACAAAAGAATGAACTGCAAATAGTGAATTGTTTAAAGAGGGGCAGCAGCTGAGTTCAGCATCAATTTCCTTTTCAGCAGTATAACTAATTTCTCTGACTGAACGTTTTTTAATGAACTTGGCAACTCTGTGACTCCCTAACGCCAGCACTCGCACACAATCACACAACCACTTTGCTTGCAGTAATGCTCTTATTGGATTGTACAGTGTATTTCCTGCTGATTACGGAGCAGCAAGATGAAGCACCGGCGCCCTGAGTCACCCTCAGAAAACATCACTTCAAGTCTACTTTATATCCTAACAAGCCCTTCAGTCCCACATTATATTTCATCATAGAAGATAATGTTTTATCTGATTGTAATTACCCCAGGAGCTTGTTTATGAATCATAACTTGGGCACTTGATATTCTTCAGCAAGTGCAGCAACATCTCCAGCCTGGGTGTGCTTTACGTTTTATGTCCATGCTGAAGTTAATATCCTTTGAGCCTTTTAATTACCAAGCTCTTCTTTCAAACCTGCCTATTTAAACACATCCACCATTTTGAGTTGTTTTTTTTTTCCCCACCTTACTGTGACCAATATTCCCCCTCTTTAAGCTCTGTTTTGGTCCCCACCAACTCCAAATGGAAATATCTCTTTGCATTAACCAGCTGGTTGCTAACTGTGTCTTTGTGCTGTTTAGTGCCAAACAGGGAGGTTATCTCACCCATTTTCTTAATAAAAACAATTACCTGCTTTACATTTCATTTCACATATTGCACTTATTAGAGTGTAGCACTGAGACTGAACCAAAATAGCCAAGCTGTGTACTTTAAAACCAAAAAGTAAACTGAAAGACACTGAGGAGACCAACATGCAGTTATGTGTTCTTGTTAGAACCCTTTCTAACCCTTTCTTACATCTGTGCACTAAAATCATGTTAAATAAAAAAAAAAAACATTATAGTAGAATGTTGTTACAAACAAAAAAACTCGTCTGAACAGGTACAACCTTCAACCCAAATCCTTCAGAATAAAAGCGTTGTCTACATCAAGTTTTGTTGGGAAACTTAAATTTGGCACAGCTTCAAAACATTGTTTAGAATGATATATCTATATATTAGTATTAAAATACTCTTCATGGCCTGTACTTACATCACACACAACAGTTCCATTTAGTATTTAGCTCTTTAAGAGAAAATAGGTTAAATCCAAATCGACTGACAAACAGAACTGTGCAATGAACATTTTTTCCATCACAAAATGTTTCTCCATTTATTTTACAGAAGTCTTCCCAATATATTTCATGTCACTAATACATCTTGTTTTTCACCATTTGTTTTTTGTTTGGGGACACATGTCTACAAAGTGCACAGTTTAGGTAGTTTTTATCAGTTTTTATAGATTGGATTTCAGGGTGAACACCTTTGAGCGTGTGGAAAACCCTGACATCTGAAATCTATCAAGACACATTATGAAATGTTTTGTTGTGCTTCCTCAATAACAGATTACCCAAAATACATTTTTCACACTGGGGTAAACTGTTTGCTGCTATCAGCTATATTTCACCTCCCTTCAGTATATTACATTTGTTTTTCCGAGGAGGATTCAGCTGTGCATGCTACATTAGTTTACCGCCTGGAAAACCACCAGTCTCCTCCGCCAACCGTCACGCCGGCTGATAAACATATTACACTAATATATCTGCTGTGTCCTTAAATAACTTGAGAATATTTCCAAACCACTACAGGCTATTTATCAAAATCCATCTTTTAAATGTTCCTCATAATCCATCTTCTTCAAGCGGGGACAGCAGCAAACACAGTTTTAAGGGACACAAAATGGTTTTTATCATAAATCATCTTTCCACTTGGTGAACTCATATAATGAATCAGTGCTGGGAGGTGTTAGTGTTGTGTTTCCTCGGTGTACTCGGATCCTGGACCTTTTAAATGCATCGAGTATTCAGAGTTTCAAGTACTGTGTGCAGGGAACACTAACAGCTGTGGACAGAAACACACGCAGCACATATGGAAATCATGTTTGCACATAAATATCTTGTGTTTGATAAATGCTTTTGAGCATATATGTAAATGTGAGCGGTTGCTTTTGATATTCATGAGTGTATGTTGTGCATTAATGAGGGATAGTATGGTAAACAAACAGCCAAGAGGACGGAAATGAGGGCAAAGAATTCAACTGAGTCGAGGTTTAACGTATGTGAAGTCAAACTCTTAGTGGCTACGAGGGCAGTGGCATTCATATTTCTTGTTTTTTATAAGCACAATCAGTGAATCTGATATGTTTATTGGCCTAAATAATAAAACAGTCATGAGGGAGCTGTTACTGATTAGAAATAGTGAAGAATAGCTACATAACAGGGTAAGAATCTGAATCTGACCTTTTTTTTGTGGGAATATGTGTTTAGTTCATTGTGTTGATGCTGATTAAAAGGGAAAGTCTGAACAAATTTTGTGCTACATGTGTTTTTCACTGTTAGTATTAGAAGAAAGAGGGTAAAAAAGCTGTGAACTATGAACGTACTTCAAAAGGAATGAGCGTTTGTTGTTCTTTGGATCTGGGGGTTATTACCAAAATTGAACCGCTGTGATGTTTGACAGGTTTTTCTTTTTAAATCTAATTTTGGGGGCTTTTACAACTTAACTGTTTTGTTTGGTTAAAACAAACCCAGGCGATTGGACACAGGCAGACTTTAGTGTACAACACAACCACAGGATTTTATGATAGCAGAAATGTGATTTTAGCTTTTTAATTCATCTGCTGATTGTGAAATCTGTTAATTAAGCAATCTTAGTTGATCTGTGAGGTCACATGACTCATTAAGCCCATTACAATGTGTGAGATCGAGTATCCCATAGTTTTAAGCCCCTAATCATTACAGTGCTTGTCTGTAGCACTAAGTGATTATTCACAACATGAGATCAACTGAAAAAAACAAAGATACTTGGTGCAGCACCTTCTTCTCATATGGGACAATCAAAACAAAAACTGTCCATATTTTGTTGGCAAAAAACACAATATGGACATTCAGTGTAGTGACATAATATATCTTATCAGTTTGTTTATCGTGAGCTATTTTGACTTCAATGGACATACATTTACACATCAGGAGCATGAAAAGTGTGGGATTAAAGTGTCTTTGAGTACCTAATGTAATGTATTCTCAGTTGCTAGCATTATTTCTCCATATGGCAATAGATATGACCATGCAGATCAATATTTAGCCCACCTTTCAGTTACTTTGTGCTTAATCCTGTTGGTTCATTTGTAAAGAGTCAGTTTGAACAAAAAGCACACTAGAACTCAAATGAACAATGTATCCTTTCTTCTCCTTGGTTCAAATGAACTGAACTCCAGGAGTGAAAGCACCCTGGCTGTGTTTTATATTGACGCTGAGATGTTGACTCTCTTTGATTACCACGTTGTAGTGATTTGTCATTGTTAAATCCTCCATGCAAACTAAATTTCCCTGGAGGAAGGTAAAGAAACTCAGCAGGTCATTTAGATGAAACCGGTGCCACCGGAGTCCACAGAGACTCCATTCAGTCCAATAAAGATAAGAGGACTTACTATAAGGGCAGCCGTAGGTCTCCAGCCGGAGTCCGATCCTCCCGCTGGGGTTCCAGTCCAGAGGAATGAGGCGGAGGAAGCGAGCGATGGCCGGCTGCTGCAGTTTGTACTGAACCACGCTGTCTGCATTACTGTTACCTGGAAAAGACTAAAAATACACACAAATACAATGAGGACTGGTTCAATATTTATCTGACTTACAGCTACCAGGAATACTCACATATAAAGAGATCAACTGTGACTAAAATCTATACAATACAGTACTAATCTTTAAAAAGGTGTGGTTTCAAGGAAAGATGAAATATGACACACTTGTAAATGTTGCCTTTTATGAAAGATAAAAAAAAAGAAGTAAAGGGAAAGAAACAAGGGAAAGGTACTAATCTTGACTAAGTGAGTGCAAATTTTGACTTTAAAACACCTGACTTTCATGTTAAACCTTCAGCATAGGAAGTCAAATTTGTGGATGTTTTGGTAAACCATGAAAGGCAACTTCAGCCCCACACAAGGGAAAATGAAAAAATTATTTGGGGTTTTGTGTCAGAGAGGAAACAGCTGATCAGTCATGTATGTAAATGTTCACCACGTGAGATTTTATTCTATAACAAAAAAAAAAGTTTCCATCTTCTGTTCAAAGTAAAAAACCAATAAGCATGCGAAACAACTGATTTGCACATTGAAAGCTTTGTTCAGTGTTTCCATCAAGATTTTGATTGTGCACTTATTAAATAGATGGTCAGTTGAATATTTGGTAGCTGGCAAACTTCATTATGTAGATTTTATTGTGTTTCAACAACAATGTGCTTCTTCAACCTTCCACCACATTACCTGTTTGATAAAATGGAAAGTATCTCATATGGCAGATTCCAAAAGTGGACCCCAAAAAAAAAAAGGAAATAATAAGACGTGTTGAGTGTGTTATCTTGTCAAAGCTAAAAGGCAGCAGAGCCTTCTACTCCACAAATAACACTGAGGAAATGACAGAGTCTCATTTAATCTGCTGAATTCCTCAACAGCTTTGACAAGCAGAGAGAGAAGGAAAGAGGCATGATGAGAGAGATTAACTGTGTAGGAGAAAGGGAGAAAAGGCACAACGAAGAAAAGAAAGGAGGAGATACAGTAAAAAGTATCAAAGGGAAATGACAGAGGGACAGAATGAAAGGCAAAGAAAATCACATGGTGAGAGTAAGAGGGAGATAAGGAGCAGAAAATAGGAGGAGGAAATAAAAGGGAGCCAGGAAATTTGAGAAGAGTGAAGTAAAAAAAAAAAAAAAAAGATCGGCGCTCATGTCCTCATCCTCAGCCCTTCAGGCAGGAGGAAACCAACCGATAAAGAGGAGAGAGACCATAAAAAAAAAGATGGATTGTTATATTTTCAAGCACCCACAGGCTTCCAAAAAAATGAAAAAAATAAGAGGAGGACAGAGAGAAAAAGGGAAAGAGAAAACAGCATATTTCCTCCCCGGTCTTCAGGCCTCGGAGCTAAAAGCAGAAGCCCAGCAGACGTTTATCCAGCAGCTCTGACATCAACCTTCCCCTCTGACAGACGGCGTGAGCTCCACTGACTAACACACAGGAGTTGGGAAACACTGAAACGTGGCTGGGATCGTGCTCAGTGTATGTAGAGTGTCAGATCAGCGTGTTTTTAAGCTGTGAGGAGTCGTTCTCTGCTCTCTCTCAGAGACGATCCTCAGCGCTCAGATTAGCCGGATTCCCTCCATGTGAGGAAATTGCCTCGACTCTCCTTCTAATCAAAAGCTCCTCGCTGCAGCACTGTAACAAATGTGGCTTCACTCTGGATAAATGTCCGCGCAAAAAGCAGGAAAATATTTCAGTTTTCCAATCTTTGTTGCACCATTTGATTTGGTATAAAGCTCACAGGGAGCACACAGGTGAACATATTTTGAACTGGTTCTCTGTGCTGACAGGATTCATCGATGTGTTTACTTTCCACACAAACAAAACTACTTAGTATTCCTGTGGCTACACAGAACCATGTACAATCTCCACAGTGGGACAAATACAAGTCCAACACAGCACCTGTGCGACGGGAAAACACTGAAGAAGAGTTTTGTTTTGACTAGGAGGTGGAACGGATCCCTCGCTGGCTCTCCTGTCCATCAGACTGATTTCTTTATCAAGCCCATAGTGTGCTTCATTTAGAGGTCTCAGGTATCAAAACTACAAGTGAAATTTGTATCATATTAACCTAAATAACCAAAGGCATTCACCAGCACCAACCATGTTAATATCTTGTTGAGAGGTAGACATGGAAAGGACAAAATGAAAGTGAAAGTAAGAGAAATACAGCTCATAAGTTCAAGCAAGAGAAGAAAATAGTATGGTTATATTTCTTCTTGACCTCTGGCCTCAAGATATCTGAATGAAAATAAACCTACAGGTATTTTAGAAGAGTAAAATGTGTCTGCCTGCCTAGAGCGACTCCCAGCCAATATTAGGTGAGAGGTGTGTTAAGACCATGAACAGGTGGCAGAGCAGACACACACAGAGGAAAACAAACAGTCAGGCTCTCATTCACAATTTGGATTCACCAAATAAACCCAAGCTGCATGTCTGAAATTACATCTTCACACAGAAGAGCAACAAATAGGTTGCAGGACTCTCAGTCTAATAACTAAACTTACCTGCAGTGTATTTATATTGATAATGCTTTAATAACCACGACAAGCTTCCCATCACGAGATTAAAAGGATAAGCTGTTATTGAAAACACGCCATGTGTCACTTTGTGTCTCATCCCTTTCTTCAACACCTCTCAAACATGTGTATCTACAGCAGCAGGGATGAATGAGATCATCATGTTTACTCCCTCTCTAAAGACAGAGCCAAAGAGAGATACAACACTGACAGAGAGGCGCAGACACAAATAAATAAATAAAGCCGAAAGCGTGCCACTTGACTGCCTCTGTGTTCGTGATATGCAGCTAAAGTGATCTGTCAACAGGTCTGCAGAGTCAGCAGCGCCGCCACGTTGGTTCATACATTATAAATGAAGAGATAAACTCATGATGACTCAGTTTATCTGAGGAGCCACACACTGGAGCTACATCACTTCATGTCAATTACGCACAACAGAATATGATGGTGTGTATTGATCCCTGAGGGGAAATGGGAGCACAAGAACAACTGTGCGTCACATGTCTGAACGTTGTGATTTATTGGGGACTCACCCCGATGCTGTCCTCCTGTCTGTACTGCTTCCAGTTGTGTCCCGTGTCGCTGAACATCAGCAGGTACGACGTCAGCCAATCAGAGCTGCCGTAGCGGCCCTGAGTAGCCACAGCGGTGATCTTGGTCCGCTCGCCCAGGCTGACCTCCAGCCACTGATACCTGTCTGAGGTGAGAGGAGACCAACCTCCAGCTCCTGCAGGGAGAGGAGGAGAAAATGCAGCATATATCAGTGATTTATTAGATTTCCATTTACCTGGAGGGAGATGGAATAAGCTTTGGTAGATGCCTGAAAAGGAATTGCATTGCTTGACCTTAGAACTAAAATCACACTTTTCTGTTATGAAAGCCAAATGAAGAAAATTGATTGAACCACAGCAAAAACCTTTAAATCTATTTTGAAGTTATAATGGGATATAAATCATACTCTGGGAACTTTCCAGATGAATTTAAATCACTCGTATTTGCTATGTGACCCACAGAGGCACCAGGAATTTATTTTTCATATCAACAAACAGAGCTTCAGTAAAGTAAAATAATCCAAGCTGAAAGAATCAGTAAAATATAATTAAAATGTAAAAAGCCATCTGTCTGTCAGTCTGTCTGTCTGTCCACAGATTTTCTTAAAAAGTTTTCATCTGATCAATTTCACACTGAGCAGGTGTACTGCTGAGTGTGAGATGTTTATTTGTAGTATATAGATGTCTGTAATGAGAGCCGAACATGATTAACTGCTAAGCAACCGTACAACATGTTGGGTACAGGACATTCAAGAACACAGTTTGGCTAACACATGAATCACAGATTTATCTTTTGGAATAAAAGCTATAATTTATGAGCAGATAAATGTCCTGGCAGACACAAGGTGTTGATTGTGATTCTGTTTGGATAAGCGGTTTTCAAAAAAAGCTGCAACGCCAGGGGACAAACAATTCTCTCCTATAATGAACAGAAACACCTTAAAGAGGCAAAATCAGCACTATGTATTAAGAAAAAGTCGTCTAAATGTGGCAGCAAAATTGAGAACTAATTTAAAAAAAAAACCTTATTCTTTACAGAATGTACGGCCGCAACAAAAACTCATTATTTGTGGTTTAACCTATGCCTCATTGTTCCACAAAACATTAAGAACTAAGACATTCTTGTTATTAAAATGCCTGAAAGGTGCCATACAAGTGATTTCAAAACACCTTAAACGTATTGTATACATACTTTTATATTACCTGAAAGAAAGTTTACTTTATTTACCACCTGAAATATAGTGAATAAAAACTCTAATATCCTCAAAGATAAATACACTTTGACCGTATCGATGGTCGACCACTAAAGGAGAAACCTGAATAAATAAATGTCTTAAAAACATAACACAAGCAGATGTTTACATAGAGCAAACTGTAGGATTTGAGTATAAAAATGACGCACATCAGATGCTTCACTGTCACCATCTCAACACCTTTAGGAGCAACACTTTGTTTTCCAACACTTGATCAATCAAACTCTAATCAAAACATTAAAAAACTAACACCTAAACTAGCTCAACAAAGGTTTATTCCAGGTCAGCGTGTTGCCTCAAAGTGACGCCAGCTCATGACAAATAAAGAAGCTGATAACATTTCCCACACAATATAATCTATTTGAGGATGTGGTGCCAAGCATTGATTACTTTACAGTGTTGCAGCGCCCCTTCGGTGTGTGTCCTCCCTGATATTAAATGTCATCAATAAAGAGGCTGTGCTATAATGCATTGATTGGTTGTGCTCCAGGTCATCTGGTGGAGATGTTTTCCCACAGAAAACAAAGAAAGGTGATCGATTCGAGGCTGAATTATTGAAGGAATGTGCATTATTTCAGTAACCTCTCTGATACAAAATAAGGGATCGATAAGGGACTTTGATGCAATAAAATTAGGTTTTTAATCATTGTGGTTACATGTTACATTTGGTCCTTAAAAGTGAAAGTGAAGTGAAATCTATGTGTGTGTGTGTGTGTGTGTGTGTGTGTGTGTGTGTGTGTGTGTGTGTGTGTGTGACACCATGTTAACTGTCTACACTGCCTGTGTGAGGCTTGTTGACAGAAGTCTGCCTGGACAGATAAAGTGTGGTTTTATTGAATGGGCTGCTGCACAATAAAAACACCTCAAACATGTAAGAAGAAGGCAGTGTGTGTGCGTGCATGTGTGTGTGTGTGCGTGCATGTGTGTGTATGTGTGCGTGTGTGTGTGTGTGTGTGTGTGTGTGTGTGTGTGTGTGTGTGTGTGTGTGTGTGTGTGTGTGATAAGAGTGCATAGGAAAATAGTCAGTCAGGCCAAAACAGCAACTCAGAGCTTGAACACCATATGGGCAGATTCAGGAAGAAGGATGCTGCTGACCAGCGTCCCACTGAGAACACACACACAAACACACAGAGTGCCACAAAGCACCAACTCATTAAAAAGCTGCTTAGAGGCCACTTGACTTCTCTTTTCTCCAACTGCAGCAGGCTATTACTTTGGGTACAAGCATGGCATGTTATGGATGGAAGTGTTGGTGTGTGGCTGTGTTCTGTAGTACATGATTTTTTTATTATTTTTTTTTTGTGAGGAAACTGTAAAACAGAACAAAGATGGTGGTGGTTAAATAGCACAAAGACCCAAGAAGACAGGGCTGGATCCAGCAGGGTTAGGATGAGTGTTTGCAGGACCAGTTGTGGTGTTTTAGTTGTATTTGTAGTGTTTTAAGAAATACATTATAGCTGTTTTGGGTTTGGGTTTCATTAGTGTCTCATTGCGTTATCATTTCTTAACAAATCATGTTTATTTGATGTTTATCTGTATTTAGTTTTTTTCCCTTTTTCCTGGTTTGTAACATCTGGTTGCTCCCTCATCCCAAGACCAAATTTGGGACATAACAGGTCTGTTTATGTGTTGAAAGAACAGTTATATAAAAAAAAACATACATTGCATTGTGCCTTAATATATGATTGCATTTGACTTCAACAGAGGCCAACAACAACACAGGTTGCATATGCATAATGTAAATCTAACGCCAACATCATTCTTCAAACAACTCATCAGAATGGAAAAGAAATGTCTGTGAATATTCACAATGGCTTGAGGGCAACTTTAAATGACTTTAGCGTCTCCCTGACCTTCCAACTAGTAACAGTATGAGTTGGAAAATTCACTTAGACCTTCAATTTATTATATGAAAATGAATTTAGGATATTTACATTTAACATGCTGTAAGTATTTATGTTACCCTGAGGAGAAATTATGATGTTTTTGTCATCTAAAGTGCCACCATAAAGCCATAAATCTCATTCTGACAAACAACAAATAAAAATGTTTAATGATCAAGCTGGCACTAAACTTTACTGAGTGCATGGACACAAGATACTTAAAGGTTTTATTCTCATAATATAAAAAATATATAAAGCTATCAAGCCACGAAATTGAACCCTTTTGATGAACCACACACTTACTTTTTATGGGTCTGTACGGTGCAGCACTCAGTTTTGTGACTGAAAACAGTGTTGGGGCATTTTTGCTTACATTGTTTGGATCTTGTGTACTTAAATACATTTTATACAAACGCACAATGAGACACATAACATTTTCTGGAATAACAGGTGAACAATAAATGCTCCATGAAAGTGTTGGACATCATCTGAAACCTGTGCACCTGGAGATTAATTTGAGATGCAGCTCAGCGATGTGTGTCAAGTTGTTCTGCACAAAAATCTCTTATAAACACAATGTAATCAATAATGAATTAATTTGACCTTTTTGGTGTATCAAGTTCAGAATATTAATATTCAACAAGTTGAAGTCCACTTGAAGTTCATTTACATGTTGAGCAGATTGTCAGAGGAAGCAGGCTCACTTTAAAAATGAACATACTTATTTACGCCAAAAAAAGCTACAAAATAGTCTAACTGTGAAGCTTTATTTTGGCAACTTCCTGACATGATATCCAACAATGGTAGGTAGCAACATATTCCTTAGATCTGTGATATCAGTACCTTGAATTGTTTTTTCCTCTTAACATTCAAGTTTTCGGTATATCTCTAAGACTGAGATCACTATGGCCTTCAAAAGAAAAAAAATAAATAAATAAAAATGGAGATGACCCAACAGTGGGTCATCTGTACGCTTAAGAGGTAAATTACCACTTTGTAAAGACTGTCATACTCTAAAATGTTCAGTTCAAGGTTAATTTAAGGTCAGATCACAGCATTCATCTTAGCATGAGTATCATGTAAGATCAAAAGGGCAACAACTGGAACTTCAGCAGCTTTTGTTGCCAGTCAGATTTGGCTCTGAACAATGTTTGCTGGCAGGCGAAGGAGAAAAGCTCGGCAGTGAAAACGAATCGGTGTCGGTCTGGCAGCTGTTGGATCCTGATCTTTAAAGAGCTAAAGGCCAAAGCTAATAAGCACTTGACTAACAGACGTGTCCGGTGACAGGAGAACAGAAAAGAGCAGACACTCTGACCTTTACTCATGAAGATTAGACCGGGGGAGAAAAGAGAAGGAAATCAGAGGGAAACCACTCGGAGACTGAGAGGCGTTACAGAGATTTACTGTGTCCACACTGACAGTATAGCTGAAACTAATGTAATTGAGGTGAACTGATGGCTGTTGGTCTGAACACTTTCTGTCACGGCTGTCGCTTTAAATCAACGAGATGTCCATGGTTTCTGTCCCCCAGTGTCTGTCAAGGCACTGGATTTATCCACACAATGAGAAAAGTAAAGAGTAATGGAGGTCAGGAGTGTGACATCACTGCTTTGACGGCCAGCGAGAGGATCAGGGGATGGAAACAGGGTCCCCGCGGAAATGTGGGACACATGTCACTTTAAATACGGCTTTGGACTTCTTGTCCAGCTTTGTTTTGTTTCATTTGTTGAGCACTTCGTCAGTCATCATGATTCAAATGAACCAGCTGCTGTTTTATTAGCTGGACTGCTTCTACCTGTTAATTTCATTAGTTTAAATAGTTTTATGTCTTCAGTCTGCTTTGCTTTTATGTCTTGTATTAGTTGCATTAGTCCACTGCATGGACATCCAGTCTGGTGTCACTGGGGTTTTCTACAGTGTGCGGGTAATAGAGCCTTTTTTATGACATTTTGCCAAGCCAAAGCAAAACAAAAACATGTTGAAATAACAACAAATTTGTGCTAAAAAGAATGAAAACACAGTAAGTCGTCTCCATCTGCACAAAAATAGTATTTTATATGCTTTTATCCAATCTGGAGGGTGTGTTTGAAGAGCTCTATATTTGAGTGTGAAAAATTAGGCTTATTGAGGACAGAAGGACAAAACAAAGAGGAAAATATGTTTTCAGGATTAGCTGGCTGAGCGTGAACGTTGTCTTTGTCTAAGGTTAATTGTGACATAATGTGAGGTGCAGCCAAGTACAGCCTGACTGAGCCTGGCTGCAAGTCACTGCAGAGGAAGAAGCAGATGGATGGATAACCAAACAAACGACTATTTCATCATCAATAATGTACTGATATTCCACCAGACAGCGACAGAAAGACAGACTGAGGGAGACAGGTAGAGGGTCGGCGAGGCAGAAAGGAAATAAAGAGGCAGACAGGAAGCAGGGCAGAGAGACAGGACTGCAAAGGGAGCTGTAGAGGCATGTTGCAGACAGACTGTTATAAGTGCCAGGTCCAGAATAAGCGCCGGTCATTTGCATGAGAATACAAGTCTGGAGGGTAATTTCAGCAGCCTGATAACATGTCAGTCTGACAGAGAGTCCAACAGGAAGCTAATGGGCTCGACGCCACCCTGACAGCGGCAGCGGGCTGGAAAACACTGCAGGTTCTTTGCAGGTGAAGGAGGACAAATTTACATTTTTCTAAATGTCACACTGCAAACAGGGCACTTCAAGGAAGTCAGAATATCTTATTTTAGGGTGATTGCATTACATTTTTTTGTCGTCTGTTGGTATAATCTTGTCGTGCATAATTAGCATTTTAACTGTTCTGTTCTTAGTAAGATATTAAATATATTTTTTAGCCAGAAATGTCAAAGAAACAAGTCCAAAAAGTGTATGGTTGTCAGATCTACTGAGCAGAGACTGTACATTTTGCTCATCTCCATAATTAGATGCCAACAATATCATGTGTCTTTCTTTAATGAATTAGTAAAGTTCTGGAAACTGCTGAGAAAACATCTGACTGTCAATACAGCTCAGAATAGCTCCAGGTCTCTGATTTGTGGTTGTAAAGTTTCATGAGTATATTCTAGTGATCACAGCAGGTACTTTTATACAAAAGTCTCACCACAATTAAATGGCTACAATTGGAACAAACATCATTATGCAAGAATAAAATCAGGTTAATTGAACTCAAACAGTCTCTGCTTTTCCAGTGATGTCAAAATTATGCATTTTCCAAGACTGCGTAAGGACCTGAGTCTGCAGAAATATTCAAATACACCATTTTTAGTATAGACAAAAATTACATTTATACTGCATGAAAAACGTGTGTTTTCTGCCCCAAACCGCATGAGATTATCACAAATTGGGAATGTCTGTAAAGGGAGACTTGTTCCATTCAGATTAATTGAGGTGAAAGAGAAGAATAATATTGAAAATTTTACATCAACTAGACTTCAACTCCATCTGCTTATGAAGATATGATAAAAAACTAAAGAACTTCAACAAAACCCTTTTTAATGTGATCATTTTTTTAATAGGAAACCAAAGCTGATTTCTACCAAGAGGATAGAAGTTTGATTTTTTTTTTTTCATCTTGACTGGGGCTTTGCAACCACAACAACACAACTAATTGAACATTGCATTCATAAAAATAGTCCATGTAGCTTTAAGTGTTTCTGCAGTGGAATAAACAGTGGAACTTTTCAGAAGCCACCGAGGAAAAATAAATATGGGGTCCAATACCTGATTAGTTGACTGTTGTTACACAGTCAGTCCCAATTTACAGGTTCCAATTAAAGTTTAATTCTACCGTCAAATCTCACTCTTTGAGAAATGGATTACTGTGGCACAGTAATCATTTTCAAGTCCATTCCAGCATAATTGCAGCTGCGTCACTGATAAGTGTCAGCGCTGCACACTGAAGAAAGAAAAGGTTCAAACGCAAAGACTGCTATTAACATTTGGCAGGAAGACAGAGCTGGATAAATGAGTTCATACCACTGCAAATGAAATTGTGACTGTAGATGGAGGGAAACTAATGATTATAGCAGAACTGCACAGAAGATTGACAGGGAGAATTCAGATAAGGGAAGGGAGGAGGTGGAGGAGAGGAAGAGGAGAGAGAGAGGGATGGGAAAAAGAAAGAAACACCGCGAAAGGAAAGGGTGGGGCGCAAAAGAGAGATAAAGATAAAAAGTGAGAGGGAGAAAAAGTTCATTCATCCTCAGGTTTCTGGTAAAAGGCCATTCATCTCCAATCAATAGACTATCAGGGCTTTTTATCCACTCCTGGTGTCAGACTCAGCCATCAGGCCTCCACCGTGATCAGCTACATCAGGTCAGAGTCTGAAGAACAATGTCAGGTCCTCCAGTCTCACTGTAGAGACTAACTGCTGCTGGCTTTTATAAAGCATGTGTTAAAAAGGTTACATGAGGTTACTTTTTTACCATGCAGCTCTGCCAAAAGGAAACAACAAAGTCTTACTATGTTATTAAATCAGTATTTTTATTCAGTCAAGTTTAACAGACTTTAACCCAGGAGAGCAGGGTTCGTATCCAATGTGAAAACCAAAGTAACCGATGTTATTCAAACATCACTGGACTTCTCTGCCTCACATTTAATGCCTCACGTTTTCACTTTATTTAATCACTTCTGGCCTTTATGTACATTTATTTACTGAAATGTGGTTCTTTGATATATTGGTGTATTTCGAGCTGCAAACAACACACGTGAAGATTGCATGGATGATTGTGAATGCATGTTATGTTATAGATTCCACCTGCAGGCATCACTGTCTGATTAAATCCAGTGTAAAGTTGCTGTGTAGGTGGTACTCCAAGACTCTGATAATCTCTGTTCACTTAGTGGGTAAATGAATTGAGAGCAAAGCTGCTCCTCAGAGAACAACTAGAGGAGGCAGAGTGTTAGCAGTAGCAGCAGGAGATGGAAATGAGACGGAGACGTTCATTTATTCATCGATTTCCTTGGCGAGCAGCTGGAATCGTTTTCTGGGATCCTCCGCTGTGAGTGTTGCTCAGGAGGAAATGTGACACGCGCAGCTTTCCTTATCTACCTGCTACGTGCTAAAGTGAGGAGGAAATACAATACAAACAGGAAGAGCAAGAGTGTGCTCCAGTGTTACTACTGTTGTGAAGCTGTTTGTTAAGTGATATTTGTTGAAATTACACTGAAATTAAACCTCACAGCACAACTCCTTTGTGCAGAAAAGAACTGAACTGAATGAGCCACACAAGGCCAAAGTATTTTACAACGGCCTCTGATGTAAAGTAAAAAATATTAAAATGGTCAGAGGTGGCAGTTTTCATTAGAGAGTTTTAGCTGAAGATGTTCACACATCTTTGATATCTTGTCATCTCTGACATCTTTGGCTTGGCTCTCTCTCCGTTACAGTGAATAAAAGAGCAGGAAATGTCAGAAACATTACAGAAGACTGGCTTTAGACCGGTAAGTGTCCGCAAAGGGCAGCGATGGAAATTAGCTCGTACAATCCTCACTACGTGACCTAAAGTGGAGCCTTCACTTCTTTGTACTTTTAATGTTGACAGTCAGGAGATGAATCAGAAACTCAATTCAGTGTTACCAAAAAAGTCAGATCAGCAAACTAAGGACACAGATTGGTGTTATTAAGCCTTTGCTTAAAGGCTCGGCCATCAAACACACTGAGGACTGAGCGCTGTTCTGCAGGCTCTGCTTCCTTTAGTTTCCCAGGTGGTGATAATCATTCAGATCCAGATTAAACCCGTCTCACCCTCCCAGCTCAATGT
The DNA here is from genome assembly GCA_028566105.1 of Hypoplectrus providencianus. Taxonomy (NCBI): domain Eukaryota; kingdom Metazoa; phylum Chordata; class Actinopteri; order Perciformes; family Serranidae; genus Hypoplectrus; species Hypoplectrus providencianus. The sequence continues at coordinate 17,195,790 of JAOWBC010000115.1, forward strand.
GGGCTTTGATGTCGGGATAAAGCAGCGAAGCCCGTTCCCTGCAGAAAGCTCCACAACAAACCGTGATCTTCATTTTGTCAAAGCCTCACATCAGCATCCAGCACAGGACTCCCCGGTGGGTTTTTAACAAACACACACATTTATCCTACTGGCATAAACCTTCAATACAAACAGCAACGAGAGAAGATAAAGTTGGGACGACGCAGTTACTGCTCGTCCTTTCCTTTAGTCCCTCGGAGGTCATTTTGATCCCGTCTATGAACCCAGTAAAAACTTTTCTGTTAGTTTTTTTCTGTGTCCCGAGCTTAAAAACAGCAGCGCAGCAGCTTGGCAGTAACGGGGGAACAGATTGAGCAATGCTCTCTATTGTGTCTCTATAGACTCAGGTAATCTCTATTGTCTCTGTTAGACTCAGGTAATCCTCAAATTTCAATGGACTAAAGGAGAAGCTCACATCCCCTCCTTGAAAAACAACACAGGCAATATAACCATTATTCACTCAAACCAAAATACACTCACAACAAAAATTAAAATTCACAATTTCATCCCATAAAGAACTTTCTGCTCTTACCGTCTCTCCTGTTGAGTTTGGCGAAGCCCGGCGCGTGACTGCTGGACAGCTGGGACGAGCTCCTGAAGGACGAAGGCGGCAGATTGGACAGCAACGAGCTATCACACACCTCTGTTAACAGACCACAAAGCAGAAAACAGCACATTTAGCTTCAGTATGTCGTTAAAATCATTTGATTTGCTTAAATTAACAACAAGAAATGTTTTATTTTGGGTGTCAATGATACCTTTACATGTCTGAAGATACTGAGGCACAAAGTCTGGTATTTCTGTATCAGAGATACTGGGCTTTTCATTCACGTAAACCCTTCTCGTACAATTTTAAATAGAAAATTGTGCGGAGGTGGATGGGTCAACAAAACCCTGAACTTTGACTCAGATGACCAACAGTCTAGTCCCACAGGAATCCAAAACTCAACGGCGTTAAATGGAGTAAAACTGCTTAACTGTATCCAGAAGTTGAGCATGCAAGTAGTTGTTTTGAAGCCCTTTATAATTACTTTACTCAGTTGTTTGTTTTATTGCCTAAAGTTTAGTGTTTCCAATAAACAGAAAACCCACAATGTATGCAACTAAAGAGAATTTCCAGACTGTCCCTGACACGTTCAAAACAGATGCAGTCAGATTGAAAAGATACTTTCCTCTGTTTAAGATAAAGAATGCAAACACGGATGGTGAACAAATGAAACCGAGAGCCTTTCAGTGAGTTTGAATAGTTGCTCTCTCAAATAAAGTTCTAATTATCTGAGGCACACAGCCTAATGAAGCCAAAGTAAAAAGCCCAAATTAAAAGTGACTCTCGGGGTCAAATAAAACTGGTTGTATTCCGGCTGTGTTAGCGAAACTAAAGCATCCATTCCTGGCTAAATTACATTCAAGTTATTTGAAGACTCAATTCGTTGTTTGGCCTCAGTTTAAGTGTTTTTACTTTAAACAAGGATGTATAATTAAAGAGTGACCTTCAAATGTGCAACCTTTAACTACAGTATTTCTACACATTCCACAGCGACATCCACTCATCCTCCCAACGTGGAAGAGACAAAACTGAGATGCTCTGAATAGTCAACAGAAGTACCACAGCACATATCCTGAGTGATTCAGCTCTTACAGGCTCACAGAGTGGAATACCAAAAGTAAGAGGGCAGCAGAGGCATTGCATTTCATCCTCTGATAAACAGCATTTAGCAGCTGAGGAGAAGTGGAGTTTTATCACTGAGCTGCAGGTTCAATGTCAGCTAAGTGAAAACAGGCCTTTGACATTACGCTCCAGTCTCTCAGTTCACAACAGCAGGAATGTCTCCTCTCTTAGTGAATAAAAACATTTTTATGGTTCAAAATCATAAAACAGGATGGACTGAAGCCTCCAAACTATTATTCAGAGTGA
>JAOWBC010000115.1:17265301-17275633 GCA_028566105.1 Hypoplectrus providencianus
ATTGTTCTTGGGGGCCCCCTGGTGGCTGTGGGGCCCTAAGCGGCTGCTTAGTTCGCTTATGCCTTGGGCCGGCTCTGGGTGATAATATCATCACATTTGGTCTCAGCTTTCCAGTCATACCCAATTTATGCAATTCACCAACTATTTACAGACCCTAATGTGCAGAAATATTCACATGCAATGGGTGGAAATAAAGTGCAGAGTTTTCACCACCACCAATACTAGCTGAAAGTGGGCATGTCAGTAAAGGGAAGACACAAAGGTATCCATAACACCCATTTTCATCCAGGTAATTGGCAATTTCAGTTTTCCCCTAACCAAATCTTTAGCCAAACTTTGAACTTCTGAAAGTTTTTTAAGACCCCAGTTTCCCCACGGCAGCCTCTGAAAGACAAGCAATGTCAGCTGGGTCTCAGAGGGTTAACCCATGCAAATGCATGAGCAAGCGTTGTTAATTTTAGTCGCAGATAACATCATAAAAAATGTTCCAGCAAAACTTGAAAATGATTTTGAGATTGTTTAAAAGATAAAAATCCAATTGCATGTTTGGATTTAGAGTCCGGTCCCTATTGTCCTGATGGAGTGGACAGCAGCCTGTTTATCATTTCCCATGCAGCCAGCCACGGAGCAGATATCAGCCTGGCCTTATCAGCAGGAGCCACAAAGGGCTGAGGGTGAAGTGGAGCGGATGCTGATGGGGGTAACGGTTCCTTGGGGAGACAGCTAATGATTGTCCCCACTGACAGAGCCTGACACTGGGCCTCAGGCGCCGCCACGACAGCCTCTCTCTGGAGCACCAACAGCTACCGTGTAATTTTCATTATAACAGAGAAATCTCCTCGTTTTCTACAGGCTGAGTTCACACAGAACTGATATTAACTTTCAAATTTAAGTTATCATAATTCAGAGAGACTCAACTCCTCAGACAAAAATTGGACATGAAGTTTCCTCAACAGTGCCTGAAGTTGTAATGTTCAACTTGTTAAATTTCAGAATATATTTACATGAACGGCACTAACGTAGAGCTGCTTTAATTGGTTGCTTATTGAGTGATTTTTATTACACTCTGGTTTAAAAGCTGAGGAACTGAGTCCGGTTTTTATCTGACAAACCCATTCATCCAAACAGCCAAACGAATAAATGAAAAATGAAAAATTCATATCTCTGTGTTTTGGACTGCTGGTCAAATTGTGATGTGATTGTTTCATTAATGACATTAATACTGACTAAAATCAGTTATTTAACTTTGACTGTGGCTATCTGAAGTTAAAGTCATTAGAAAACACACTTTATTTGGCACATGTGTATTCAGTCAGTGGCTGCCAGATGATCAGTGGTTGTCCTGACCTCATTTATCAGGCGTAACGGGAGCAATTTAAAGTAGGGCAGTCTTAAAAAGGAGCATGCGAGCTCAGCAAAAAACTCTTTTCCTGGATAAATGAAGGTGCAATGTTGTGAGACCCCTCAGGCCCATGAAATAACACCAGGTAACTTTGGCTTGCCTTTTTAAAACCAGTTCACACGGGAGAGTACCCAAAATATGGATACAGGATATTATGTTGTCAACACAAATAAGTGACCTAAACCTGCGTAACTGCCATTGGGGGGCAGTAAAAATGTCTGGCCCTTTAGCTGCTAAATGTTCCAATATGATCACCAGAGAGTCGCTAACTATGTGACACTGAACCAAAGGAGGTCAGCTGTGTGCAAAAACAAACCAAACAAGAGCTCATAGACAATAAAACACTTCATAGAGTCACATGATAAAGACATACATCATCATAGGGTCTGTCCTTTCACATACAAGTATTCATTTCACTTATTGGTAATATAAAAATACAGATTACATAATAACATTAACTTTATTTATATAGTGGCTTAAGAAGTGCTTTAACAGAGAGTACTTAATTGCAGGCCAAAAACAATCATTACATAAGAAATAAATCAATCACAAGACATTGTTAGATACCAAGAAAAAGTATCCTGATGATACTGGAATATTGGTTTGGTACAGCTACCAATGAAAATAAAATATTCATGTGATAAATACAGTGGAAATCTCCTTTCAGGCACATTCCACCTGAAAACACCACATGCTATGAGTCCCTGTGTGTTTGAATTCAGGAGATCAGCACCATGGACAGCGACACTTGCTTAATATCAGACAGAATAAGTTTGTCATTGCCCCATATTATTTATTTACATGTTAGAGGGTTTTATTATTCTACAACATGGGTGTCAAACTCTGGCCCGCCGTGTAATTTCATTTAGCCCTTGAGGCAATATCAAATTAAGGGCCAACCCGGGGATTGAACTCGAGTCTCTGGCTCGGTAGGCTGGTTAGTTAACCACTGAGCTAAAGTTCAGGTAGATTGAATTGACCCAAACTGGGCCAACCCCTCAAATTGGTAAAGGCATGTCACGCTGACAATAGGATATTGTACACAACACTGCCAGAGCTGCAATGAGTTTATAGTAGGTGTGTAAATGAATAGCACCGATATTATTTGCAGAAATAGAGGGCCCCAAAATCCTATTTTGCTTAGGGCCCCTTGCAAGCTTGGGCCGGCTCTGAAAAGAGGCATTCAATTTTTATTATTAAAATTGTATTTGATATGCCATTGATGTTTTTTTAATTATTATTATCATTATTTGAAACTCGATTTTGCATGTCACTATAAAGTTATATAAGCCTTGCTTGTTCAATATTCAATGCAAAACTTGTTTGGGTCCCTATTAAAAGGTTAATTTTTTCAACCTTGGCCCGCGGCTTTGTTCAGTTTTAAATTTTGGCCCAGTCTGTATTTGAGTTTGACACCCCTGTTCTACTAGGTTTAATGTTAAAGGACAGCAATTATATAATTCTGACCATATTTAATCCAGTTTTACAGCCACAGTGGGGCCAATGACATAACTACAAGTCTTGCTAACTTTGCTGTGAATGGCCAGTGGGCCCAGTCCTTGAAGAGGCTCGCCCCCTGATTCCCATTAAAAAGATGATTGACAGAGAGCCCACACTGTCCACGGCCTCCTGTCTGCAGAGACGCCCTACTTCACTTTGATTTGCACCCTTAATGACAGCCACACAAAGAGGGCCACTAACAAGACAGACAGGGTAAAAACTTTATAAATGTTGGTCCACTGGCCAACTGGGATTTGTCCTGGTATGCCAGATGGCCAGTAGACCACAGGAGGAAAGTAAGAACAAAGTTCGCTGTCAAGTGATAATGAGAAGATGCTATCTATGTAAAAAGCTTGTAAACTGCTGTTTCATATCCAGTTGGCAGATTAAAGGTCTAGATCAACACCACTACAACAATGTTTTTAAAACACAAAACTGCTGATCTATTGGACTTAAACCTTTGTCACAACTGAAGACTGTATTTAAAGCTTAAGGCTCACTGGATCTTAACCATGATTTCTCTACTCTGCATTGATCAAACACCGAAGACCAAATAAATCTAATTTAAATGAAGGCAGATATCTTTAAATATTGACAAATTAAACCAAGACTATGAATAAACTGCTGGATACCACCTAAGGCAAGTGAGTACTGCTTTTGGACTGACTATTTATATTTATGACCTTATACACACTTGCATTTGTCAATAATACAACAAACAATAAGGTTTTTTTTATTAAGTTCAACAAGTTGCTGCTGTGATAATTTTGTTATTTTCCCATCACAAAAACCCATTAAAGCAGGGGTGTCCAAACTTTTTTCTTGAGGGCCACACATAAAAAATATACGAAGGACTGGGCCACTCACTAGACTTAGATCCTAGATCTTATAACATTACAGAAACAGATCACAGTTTAAAATAACTTTTATATTATAAATATAATGAATGAGATGATGAAAATCAATGACACCTAACAAGATGTTCAGCATATCTATTCCAGAAATACTTTAACTGATCATAATGTAAACTGAAACAGTTAAGCACAAATATCATGTGTGTGCCATAAACCATGATATTTCTAAATTTTAACAAGGGCCAGAAAAAAAATGATGGCGGGCCGCATTTGGCCCCCGGGCCATAGTTTGGACACCCCTGCATTAAAGCTTCAATTTCAACTTGTCTTTATTTATTATTTTGTAATGAGTATCTATGTGTCTACCTATATAAGTGGACTTGACATGGTGGGAGTTCTGGTTCATATTTAAACACCGACTAAGAAGAGAGCAACTTTGTGTCTCTGGCTCTTTAACGGTCACTGATTACAGAGTGAGCAGACATCATGCAATCTGTAGCTGAGAACAGAGGGGGGTGACAACATCAATCACTGTTATGATCATTATAACTTTGTATTTTTTCCTCAGTGGGCATCATGCTGAGAGACTGTACAAAGCCTACTTTGATGATAAGTCCTGCTGCCTATAAAGTTGCATCTAACAAGAAAAATCTCTTCAGTGTTCGGTGTTTCTGAGGAAAACATCTTATCAAATGTTGATCTGTGGTCTGAAGCAGGGTTCCTGACATGAAACGCTTCTGGGGATTTTGAACTAGACATCTGTAGGAGCCTGCACATCATGTCATACCAGTAACATCACAGTATCTGAGCTGCATGTGTCTGTCTGATCTATACATATTATTTCACACATATGTGCTTCCCCGCGAGTTCTGTGGTTGGAGCTCACACAGTTCAGGAGGCCTGTGACTTTCACAGACGGAGTCCCCTCTGGGCTAATAGAGGGTTTAAAGGATAAAACTAATCAGCATGTTCAGTAAAGGGGATATGAAAAATCGGTTGGAGTGCGAATGCTTAGAAAACTGATAAATTTAATGCGCCTTTCTTGAAAGGCATGTATTCATTTTTCTGTGGATCTTATGCGCCACAGCAATCAGATGTTAAATCAGATGTCCAGAAAATAGCATTTATGGGAAGTCAAAATGTTGGCAATTTCTACAAAACACATATTTTCATGGCAAAATAAAAGAAAACCTTTGCCCTCTGCCAAATGCTTTGCATTTCCCTTCGAATCTCTGATAAAAAGAATCCATTATCAAGGTTTAACCCAGACCTGACATCAAAGATCTCTTCTGAATCAATTCAGCATCTGCATCGCAAAAGTTGACTTTGTGCTTTTCCTTTAAATGTGATTTTTGTTGGAAATCGGCCCTTGAAAATTGCTGTTTGATGCAGCTATCTGTTTGTTTTTGAAGTTGAGCAGTTTCCTCTCTGTCATACTCGTGACATGCATATTGACACCCCCACAGAAGAGTTACTGTTGTTATTCATTTTTATTTATTAACTGATTAATTACTCATCTTATAACCTAATAATTTACATTTATACATACATATTTCCTCCTTTGTTTCTTTATTATTTGACAATACCCCTTACAATATCTCTGTTAATTATTTATCAGTATAAATGCCTTTTATTTATTTATTTATTTTTTTTGTCTCACATCCTGTTTTATTTTCTGTGAACCAGACAGCATTTAATTCATGTGAGGAAACAACGAACAGGTTTGTTTAAAAGTTTTATTTTGACTTACTCTAAACCCAACTATTGTTTTGACCTAGTACCATTTCTATTTTGTGTGTACAAGCTGGTTTTTGTAACCAGATGCAGAAATATTACCCAATTTACATACTTAAACCTAGGATTTAAACTTGTTATTTCAAACACACTTCATGCAATACAATAGGAACTATACATAGTAATAAACTAAAACCAGAAAATGTAAACACAATTTGAACATCAGAGTGAAACTATCATGAGAACAGGATTTATTACAGGGTCGATTTAGGTTTAAGTCACTGCAGTAAGCTAACATACTAAACTGTTAACGTTCTCCAGGTTAACCGGGCAACAAAACGTTTGATTCAACGTTTTTAAATCATTTATACCTGTTGCTTATGCTTTTTAATGTGAGCACTTTGGCTTTCACTATCATCGTCAAGAGAAATGCGGTTCCACGAGTATAAACAATTAAACTAATATAATAAATTACTCACCTGCTGCTGGGTTGAAGTTTGTCTCGGCAGTTGCGGTTAGCCGACGTTAGCTAACCGTTAGCTTCGATTCACGGCCGTTGAAATTTCCGGTTATCAATAAATATCCATAATGTCGACAAAAGTGTCCATAGAAACTTCATCAGTCGCCATCGTAGTACAATGCACATATCCACAGACCATTTGTTTATTCGTTTATACTAATTTTTACCATAATTTGCCAAAATGTGTTATAGATTCCACCAGTTAGTTAGCTAAATCGGTTAGCCGATTAGCTCACCACACGCAAGCTAACTCCCACGAGCAACAGAAACATATATCGTCATATTTTGACCTCGGCCGTTTTGTTTAGTTTGGCTGGTCTCGTCCTTTTTCTTCTATTGTCAAAACTACTCCAGTGAAAAATAATCCATCCCGGAAACTTCTTAATGAGGACTTTCACTGCTTAGAAAATTGTCAAAACAAGATTATCGGTTCATAGTTTGGAAAGCTTAATTTGTGCACATATTTGTATTTATTTGTTCTATAAACTCATGAAAGTGCTTCCTCAGTGAATCCTTTATGGGTCTGATGCCACAGTAGCTGCTGCTGATCTGTTCCCAGCTGCCTGTAAAGAGTAGTCACTGTGTGGCGGCTGACCGCGGCCATCTTGGAAAACATTTGTAACAACTTTATAGCCAAAAAATTAGCCACAACACACACTCACACACACAAAAATAAAATAATATACCTCGGCTCTTCACCAAATTAAAATATTCAATAATAATACTGTAAACATTTCACAAACCATCATACAGGTATTCTTTTAATTTGAGGACTAAAGTACAAATAAATAAATAGGTTATAAATTATTATAATGATAAGTCTGAATTATCATGTACAAAGTTCTATCAAAACACATGATATTTCAAGTCATGGATCACGTTAAGTAAATAAGATACTACTGATTTATTAGTAAATAAAAAAAAAAAAGAATAATGTGGCACATCAAATATACAGTATTCTGACCAATTTAGGCATCAACATTTCTTCAAAACACCTTTAATTAGTAGGTTATACAACCCTGATTTAAAATTTTAAAGATCATTAACTTTTTTTTCTTTAATATGTACACCTTAATACTTACATTTTACACAGGATCCCCTTAAAAAACACTGGAACTTTATTTATTTTATTATGTTTTACCAACTTTAATAACTTTTTCATGGCAGCTCTAACCCTTTGTTTTCTGTAAAAAAAAATATTTATAATTTCCTTGTCAGAATAGCCTTGCATCTTTACACTCAAGTATAAAAACAACACAAAGAATAACTCCTTTGGAAATATCTCTTATTAGAGCTCTTTATTCCAGTTTGATGAAGCCAACAGTTTCCCTCCATAATTAAATTCAACAAATCCTCCATTTACCTGACACACAGGTAACCCACTTCATAACTCCACTCCTCACACCTGTTGCTCACAACGATCACAAACTAGTGATTTCTCCCTCGTATCATGTTTTTTTTAACATTCCAGGCATACATACTTATATTTACTATTTGTACAATATATCGTCATTAAATCCATTCATCCGTCCACCCGACCCTCATCCAACATGCACACACAGAAACACTGTACAGTTTATCAATGGAGTCGTGTTTAAAGGCTGCTTGCCTGAACATTTAATACCCACGAGTGGAGGAAAGACACAGCTGAGTACCGTCCGTCTGTTATTTGATTCAAGTTCTGGCTGCGGCGAGTTGATTTGTTCTTGAAGCCAAATGGAAGAGAAGCTGGCGTGCACATATAATACAGAGTGGAAACCTCCCTTTGTGTTCAGAGGACCCCGGTCCAGAAAGTCAGGAGAGGAGGAATAAAAAGGAAATATTAAGAGAGAGCTGGGAAGGAGGAAGATATTAAAAATAAAGTAAAAAAAAAAAAAGAAAGGTAGGACTACGCTAAGTGAGGCAAAAAACAATTTTATAGTTTTCTCAAGCCTGAACCTCTTTGTTTTCTCCTTTGTGTTTAGAAGTTAAGAACAACTGGGAAATAATTTTGTCAGTGTAATGTTCTTTTGTCCAATTAGTGAGAAAAAGTTTGGCCGGATAAATGTATCTCAATTTACTTTGTTTTCATTGGAAAAAAAAAAAAGAATTTGGCCAATACTTTAAGAGGATGTCGATATGAAACTGGAGGAGCTAGCTTGTGATATTTTGCTGTAAAGTGATCTTAATAATGTTAAAAGATGACTAAATTATTGTGAGGAATACTGTTTAAAAGGGTCCATGATAACTTAAGATATATAAATGAAAATGTGATGGTCTCTGGGTGCCCACAAGTCTCTTTAAAGACAAATTCACATGATGGCAAGTTTAATTAAAAATGATGCTTTAAGGATCTTAGAAAGATTATCCTGGCCAAAGCTTTTTCCTAAGCCATAAACACAGGAGAGAAAACAAACTGGAGCGGTGTTAGAGAATAAATGAGTGGATTTTTCCCTCGCTTGTCTCTCAGGGTTTCTGTAGAGAACAATAAGAAAAAAGGGCAGAAAAGGTTCTTTAAGCACATTAAGTTCCAAAATAAAAGACCTCCACATCATCCCTTTTTCTTGTTTGTCTGTTGGTTAAAGGTCTAAAGCCGAGCACAGCAGCTTGGTTTCTGTTGGTTCCCCAGTGTGGTTCATACAGGAGCGATGAGTCTTTAGGATTTACAGTACAGTACATTCTCCAGCCTCCAGCACCCAGGCCACTCGGGCCCTTTTCAGCTCTGGTCTCAGTCTGTGCAGTAGTCGAGGCTTGTTTGGCCAGAGTTTTACTTTCAGGATCCAGTGTCGGGACAGGAGGACGTCACCTTTGCAGTAAAGTGGCACAAATGCAGCTGCAGGAGGAAATGAGATGCTGGAAAGTGCAAAGAGTCGAAACTTTGTTGTTGTTGTTTTTTTTTTTGGTCGCTAGTTACATTTATGTTTTGGTTCATGACGTATTTGCGTGGCTTTGGTCCGGAGGTGGTACGAGTGGAAGAAGCCAGTGGCTGCAGGTTGGTTTGAGATGAAGAGAAGCTGCTCCAGGCCCGGGTTGGACCAAGCCGAGCCAAGCCAAGCCAAGCCAAACCAGGCCGGGCTGTTTCTGGCAGGGCCACGCTGGGTCAGGAAGCACTCTGCTCTGGGAGACAGAGAAAACTAAAAGACGCTGCTCCTCCGGCGTCTCTTTCTACCTGCGGAAAATGTTCTCGTACTCCAGCAGTATTAGCTCCACTATCTGGTTCTGGTAGACCATGTGGACCGCAATGTTCCACGTCTCGGTTTCAGGCCGCAGCAGCGTGGGGCCGAACACGATGGCCACGCTCTGGGTGGTCATACGGTTCTCCTCGCCGTAGTCGATCACCCTGGAGGGAACAAGATTTATTTACGGTTTTTAATACGTAGAGAACTGTGCCTGTTGAGTGTCTGTGCAGGGATCAGGGTGTTTCTTACTTCCTGAGGTGTTTGAAGAGAGCCTGCATGGTGTCGTGGTTTGGTTTGGGCAGCTGTGCCACCAAGTCTTTGATGGACTGTACTCGCTGCTTGTAGTCTGGATTCTCTGCAGAACAGAAAAACAAAGTGGAACATTCATGAGAGTCTCATTGACAGCATGCAATCACGGGAGCGACACGCATTCCTCTGTTGATTCACATGCACAATAATAGTCCACTGCTCTTCTGAATATTCCTGTTAGCTTTTCCATATGAAGCCTTATTCTAAACAAAACATTTTCTGATAAAGGCATGTGAGGTTTGCAGGAAATATTCTGTCAGCTCAGGTTTTAATGCAGCTTCCTCGCCTATTTTCAGCGAGCTGTGTACTCGTCAACAGTTTGGAAGTAATCCTGAATCTGGTGAAAATGCTTCCTAAGCTGAGGGACTTGACAAATCCCAGCAAAAATGATGGTTTGGAGTTTTGCAGCAGTAAACCTCCTGAAGTAAAAAAAAGGTTTAAAACACGCTGGGAAGTGAATGCAACAGGTGCAAGACGGCACCTACGAACAGGCTGTCTGAAAAAAATCCAAAATACTTATAAGCAGTGTCCCAACGTGCAGCACACAGAGCAGCAGCTACCATCTGTGAGGAGGAGGAACTGAATATTTAAAAAATAAAAAGTATTTCTTCCTACTTCATGAAATGTTTAGACGCTGGTGTACTCAATAAATAAGGATGATATTGACATGAAAACAACAGGGCTTTATTTTTAATTATCTATCATGACTATTTTCAAGTCAGTTGTTTAAAAAGGTGTTTTTAATTATTATTATTGTTTTTTTGTTTTTTTTTACAATCATCACTGACCTAAAGCTAAAGATCACTGATGCCATTGGACCATTGATGAGGCTCTGCTACAGCCAACATGGCAACA
>JAOWBC010000115.1:17284041-17294347 GCA_028566105.1 Hypoplectrus providencianus
TCATTTACCACCACCTGTTTCACCAACAGGGGACCTGAAACACACTGAGGACACACAGCTAATCTGATTAACAGATCCCATCTAATGCTTTTGGAATATTTCCTTTAAATAGTAAAGAGACTTTCTGGACACCCTGTGAGCGTTTGAAGTGCAGCTGGTGTGTTCTCTCTGCAGGTTTGGGGGTCAGACCTTGTCGTTGGGGTCCTGGACGTAGGCGCTGTGTCTCCACTTGGTCAGGACGATCGGCTCCACTTGCTTCCTGTCCAGACTGCGGCTCTTCGGAGCGTCTCCAGGCGGCTGCGGGGGGGAGTGGTTGTACTGCAGGCAGGAAACAGGGACTCATTTATATTAATATGTTCTGACTTTTAATGTTGGCATCATATTTGTTATTAAACATATATAACAGCTTTACTTTAATAAAAACAAATACCCTCATTTAATCATATCATATATTATCATTTATTATTAACTTATTAATAATTTATTATTAACTTATTAATAATTAACTTATTAACCTATTTATCTGAAGTACTGCTCTTTTTTCCTGCTGTAACAACCACATTATTTTCATCTTAGTATTATTAATATATTTATTATTTTGATTTGACCTAATTCTAATGTATACAGACAATGATTTTCACCCGGAGAGGAGTTTTTATTTGTTGTTATACATGTATATGTGGGAATGATTCTGCCACAAGTCAAGATGATGTTAAAACTAACCCTTCATCTTATAATAAACCATAAAGACAACTTACTTTTATAAGACAGATATTTGGATAGAACTTATCTACTGAAATAATGCCAAATATTATGAATTTAAAAACTTATATATAAAGTGACCCATCATACCACATTACCTCCTAAAGTCCCGAGCTCTTTATTTTCAGGAAATCACATTTTACCACTTGATTTAAGAAACAAAAGTGTTGATGATAACTGAAAATAATAACTAATAATAATTCCATATTATTTGCAGGTCTGAGCTTCTACAGTATAAGTTAATTAATTTATTTTTTTAATAACATTTTCATTTATCTCTTTGCAGCTTTGAGCTAATTTTAGAACAAACAAACAACTCTTGGAACTTATTGTGGGCTCTAATTTTCATTTTTCTTGGGCTCAAAACAATTATTTGATTCGTCAGGAAACTAATTATTTGGATGAATACATACTAAAAAAAATAATTGCTTGCAGACTTATCCTGTAAAAATTAAACAGCCAGCTTGATTCTTTTATTTTCAGTTATTTTTTGGTGCAGAAGTTTCTCTTTTGAGCTCCCCAGACGCTTTGCAGATGTTTAAACGAATAAAAACGTATTTCTGGAGTCTTACCTTGGGCAGCTCCCACTCTGACCTTGAACCATCTGCACTGTAGTAATACGGCCTGCCCTGCTCATCAACGTGTTTTAACCACTGGCGATGGAGAAACACAAGACTCATGAGCGTGAGTGCTGCTGTCACACGAGTATTTGTGCAAAAATCCAAATTGACATAAAAACCTCCATTTAAGTAATCTCTATCATCTATAATGTTGCAAATACAGCTCTGGAACAAAATTAAGGGACGACTCCAAAATGATCAGTGTGTCTGGTTTTACTATTTACAGGTTTGTGTTCAAGTAGAAAGAACATTTGTTTTATTTTTTAAACTACTAACACCACCAAAATTCCAAAAATAAACATTGTGACTGAGAGCATTTATTTGCTGAAAATTATAGTGTTTTCAGAACTTGAAAAATACAAAGAAAATGTTCAAGTTCAGAATAGTTTTTTTAACTAAACAAACCAATTTTTCACTTGGGAAGAGTGAAGAAATCAATATTTGTTGGAACCATTTGGAGTGGTGCCTTCATTTGTTTTCCAGAGCTTTATATCCTTATGGAGCCGCAAGTTTTGGCTTTAAATCCAAACAATACATCCATATATTTTCGAGTGAATCTGTCTGCTGCATTGGTGTGGCGGAAACATTAGAGTACAGGAAGAAATTTATCATAAACCATCGGAAAACCCACATGCATTCCCAGAAACCACCAGAGCAGCCCCTCCCTCCCTCCCTCCCGTCCCTGCAGCCAGTACCTTCTCATTAGTATAGTCGCTGACGTACAGCGTGTGGCCGTGCTCGTCCATCTCCTCCGACCAACCGCGGGGCGGCGAGCCATACTGACTGTCTGACTGGCTAGAGTAGGTACTGAAGCAGGTGTCCTCGGACGACAGAGGCTGCAGGCGGCCAATGGAGAGCGAGAGGAAGGGAAGGAAAGACGGCGAGAGCGAGAGAGGAGTCGTCTACCATCAGTGCAGAGACAGACAGAGAGAGAGGGGGGAGACAAGGAGAGGGAGAGAGGGCATCTTTCACCATGGAGTCACAGAGGAAGAGACAGTGGTGCACCAAACTACCCACTTTAATACCAAACAGAGAGCCAGAGGACCCATCAGAAGAAATCACTCATGTTCATGCTTGATTTGGGAGAATATGTTGTGAATCTGTAGCTGGCTGCTGCAGCTGGACACATATGATGACACAGTGACGGCTTTCTGCCTGTAGGTGGCAGTGTGGTACAGCCGTTTAATGAAACAAGAGGCTAAAAAAAAATAATAATAATCAAAGATTCCTCCCAAATGACTCTCGGATGGAAGAGTGTGTTTGTGTGATCACAGAAAATATCACTCAGTGTTCATCAAATAAATCAAATCTGTAATCATTTCCACCCACAGCAAACAGCTACATGTGTTTGTTTTTTTATAAATCGTTTTTCAATTATTCTGGTGAAGGTGTATAATCAAGCCGCATGTCAGGAAGCAAAGAGAAAAACTTTGATTTTCTTTGAAAAGCATTTTGTCTCCTCCAACAACCTGTCAGTGCTGAAAGAACAATCCTGCAGACGCCTCGCTCTGCCTGCATCAGGAGGCGGCGCACAGCGTGATGAAGTGCTGGCACGCTGTTATTTTTCTATATTCTGTACTTTTAATGTCTGCATATGACTCATGATGCTTTACTGAATATATTCGTGAGAGATCTTGTAATTCTTTGCTTGTGTGTTTTAAGTTTTGACTGACAGCTTTGCAAATTGTTTATTAGTTTAGATTTTAATCTTTTGGTTTGGAAAAATAGGATTCTCAGTGAATTGAATCAAATAAGTGTGATTTATGGTAGGTGCTATAAACTGTTAGAAAAGCTTTTAATTTTTTTATTTTCTTTATAAACTTTGCAAGAGACAAGATCCAAAGTAATTTGCAAACTCCCAAATTCCTGCATCTCCAGCTCTCTGTGGCTACCTGGGTGTCAGCTGTAAAAGTAAAACATTTTTGATTTTTTGGACACCTCACTTTGATGACAGCTTCGATATTATAGTAAAGCTTTTTTTTATTATTATTAACATGGACTCTTCTTTTTGTTGTTTTAATGCTTAAATGTTAAATGTCAATATAGAAACTGTTCTAATCTAAGGTTCAACTCCTGGTCAAATATTCATTCAATACAAGAAAAAGTCTAATTTTTACCTGAGTTAAAGTTTCAGAGTGGTTGTTTTAGTAGTCAAGCCATATTTTCTTTTTTTTTAATCAATGGCTAATCAATATAACAGTGTTTTGTTCTAAAAATGTGCATATTAGAAAAAAAAATAAAATTACTTGGTGGACTTCAAAGCTCATATTCAAAGTATTTCAAAGTCACAAGTTTCCCAAGAAAAATCCTATTTAAGTAAAGTTCAAGCACAGTAATCAAGTAAATTTGTTACTGTCAGGGTGAGGCTGGGCATTAACTTACCTGTATAATCCTGTTTATTTACCTGCATTATAATGTTTCTTTACCTGCATAATACTACCTATTTACCTTAGTTGTACTGTTTATTTACCCTTATTGTACAATTTATTTCACTCTTGAGAATATGAAAAGATCGAGGTCTGATTTTCTTATTGAGGATTCTCATTTAACAGCCAAAAAGACCAGATCGTCCAGGCACAGTGCATGCATTTCTTTACCTAAACGATATATGCTAAAAAAAAAAAAAAGTGACCAGCCACTGGGACATTTTGGATATATATGCCAAATACTGACTTCAGTAGTAAGTGGCAGCCGTTAACTAAAGGCTCTTAGCTCTCACTTGAAGTTCTAAATAAAGATAAATGTTAAATACTGTTTATATATTGGTGTATTTCGGTGAACCCTCTGCATGAGCACGTACCTCGGAGCTCTCTCCCGTGCTGTGGCTCTCTCCTCTGGAACTCCCGGTGCTGGTGTCCCGGGCTCGGGGCGGCTTCCAGGTCCTCTCCTGGGTGGAGCGGTTGTAGTAGAAGTGGCGTCCATTCTGGTCCTTGAAGGTCTCCCAGTCGCCCAGCACGTGGATGGGGGATCCGGAGGGATAGGGGGGCAGGTTGGTCTGTGTGATCTTCAGCTCTTGCAGGTTTGTGTAGACGGGGGACTCGGAGCGGCCGTGGCCTGACGAGGACACCTGGAGAAAAGGAGAGAGACGGGACTGTGAGTGGATTTAAGAGGGTCACAAGCTGCTCGAGGAGATAAAGCACGCAGAGTCAGTCATTTCTGATAAATCACTTCTTAAAACCCACTTTTATAGACTTTCTTTTATGTAAAGTTTCCATCATTTTGACCTCTTTCTAATACTGTCTTCCTTCAGCTCCTTAAACTCTTCTTATTACTTCCATTCTCGGATCTCTGAGATTCATTATGTTTCCTGTTGTTTTTTATTTATTTTTTTTTCTTTTTAATTCTCTGTCAAAGACCTTTGTAACCTGTGCAAGGGGCTGTATAAATAAAGTTATTATTATATAATCGGGGGAAAGTTCCTCGACAGTGATGTAAGAAATTCCCATCTTTCAGAGTGTAAATCAACAGCTGCACATGCAACCTGGCAGGCACGAAAACACATAAAACACCCCGAGTGCACATCAGACACCTCCCGCTCCCACTGTGACGGCTCCTCCTGAGCTCCCCCCTGAATCTTTGCAGGGTTTGTGCCGAGCAATCGCGTGTTATCGGAGCATGGAGGAAGTGGCTGAAATGTCAAAAACCCATCTGTACTTAAAGCTGACACGGCCACTGTTGACCGCAGAGCAGCGGAGCCCTGAATGAACGGGAGGAGGAGAGGGGAAGGAAGTGCCGTCGTTATATAACTCAGAGTGGCGGGGACCAAGTCAGGTAGAGAAAAAGGAAGTAAAACTGATGATCAACATGTACTGATATGATATTTTGCAGCTTTATGGATGAGTGCGGACAAACAACGATGCACTTATTTTACAAACAGTCGCATTTTCTCCTGTTTGTCCCATTATAAATTTATAATATTATCACTGTAAGTAAAAGGCAGCTATAGATCCCTGTACATCTGCTAAACCTCATGTATTAATTTTGTTTAAATAAAGAGAGATTCAGTACAAAACAGAGTTCATACACAAAGATCAAGAGTTCATTCGTAACAACAACAGTTTTCTTAACAGAAAAAATGGGTTGGTTTGCAATCAATCTCCCAAAAGCTTTATGAAATAATCAACAAATTGCTTGTCAGAGAATTGCTTTTGTAAAACATAAGATATTCAGTTAGAATAAGACAACATTTCATTTTATTTCAGTTTGGAAGCATTAAATTTCACTATCAATATATCGTGATATTTGAGTTTCTCCACATCATCCAGCCTTACTTTCAGTACAGCTTGATAGCAAACTTAACTTTTTCACTGTTACTTTATAGGGGAACAAATATCTTCATGTTGTTTCTGAATCCTCGACCTTTCGGATTACATTTTTAATCAGAAGAAGAAGTTTGTGCAGACTGGTGCACTGCAGACATGCTCCTGTTAAACAGGATTAGAAACCAGACTAATCACAGACTAAAGGTTTCATGCCGTTTCTTTAAAGACGGGAGAATCAGCCATCACTTCAGCAGGTGATCATGACACTGTGGGTTAAAAATGAGTGAATCAATCTGACAAATGTGGCTATGTATTACAACTAATAAAAAGTTGGTCCAGTGTTCAGAAACTACAGCATTTCCACCGCAGCCAGCACGCCGCCTCTAATGACAGAGCATCTTTCTTCAAAAACTCTGGCGCACGACTGATCCAGTCAATGGGCCGCTTGTCATGATTATTTCATGCTGGCATTACAAAGACGCTGCCTGGCTGCAGAGCGACAGGCCACACAGAGCCATAAATAATGCCGGTGCCTCCGAGGCCCCTGAACACCGGCTCTGTGATGTTTTTATTGCACGGGGATCAATAGGGATGAAATATGCAGGAGCCGAGCAAACAGCTGGAGGAGCCCGGGAGGATTGGGTATTCAGAGGACTGCGTGGAGACTGAGCTGTTCAGTAAAATATCACATAAAGGTACAAATTGCATATATTATACAGAATATACATGTTTCTTCTACCTGACAGTCAGAGACAAAACGGGGAAACTATCTTTGCAAGATCTGCTGTTAAACCATGAAGCAATCCTTGATTTCCAAAATAAAACTTTACCAGAAATGCCTTTGCAATGCTGTTGTGCAAAAATGTGAAGCAAGGTGAAAGTTCAATTAAAGTTATTATATTGAGTATTACCTCTGGTGGGGAGCAACTAGTAAACACATCATCCTCTTCAAACATTGAAATCGCTCGAAAAAAGCTTCTCCTCAGGCGGATCATTGCCATCGTCGCCGCTCTAATATTTTGAGTTGCTTGCAGCGTCCTGTGTTGACACAGCTCTGCGGTCTTCCTGAGTGAACATGTGATTTAGTGCATAGATCCGTCAGAGGGGAAGTCCTGCTCGTCAATGAACCGTTAAAAAGACAGTTAGGTATTAGCCCACTTCAGTGGCGGCCACGAAAACCACATTTCCCTCCGAAGTCACACTTCACTTAAGTGGTCGGAAGCTCCTTAAACTGTCCATAAAAATCTAAAAAATGTGTTTTTTTTCAGCAGACATGTAAGAGAAAAACTTTATAGTGCAATATTTTTTATGTTATTGTCATTTGTCTTTTCATGTCATGCTTTTCCTTTGACATTTCTTGCTAAATAACAGAAAACTGTTGTTTTTTTTTTGTTGTTTATTTGCAGTCTAATAAATTTCCTATCCTCAAAAGGAAACTAACAGCAATTTCAAGAAGTGGCCTCAATGCCAGACAGAGGAAATGCTTATATCATTGGTTTTCAGATGGTTTTTATAGGCCACGAGGTTGTGAAACCCTCTCAGTATGAGGCTCATGTAAAGCCTGCAGTCAGGTCTTCCCCCGACAGCAGCCGAGCCGGCTATGTCCAGTTACAGCATTCATCATATAACTAAAGGCTGCTTTCTGCCAGGTCGGCTCATTAAACATGCACAGGGTGTCTTCTCGACTCCACACAGCAGCGGTGTTTTCCTGAGCAGCTGGTGCAGGACATCTGCTGTGAACAGACCGACCACCGGATCAATACCGAGCTCCAAAACCACCGAACCACAGCGGGACGCTGAGAGGCCGACCTCTGACACGGACTCAGTGTGAGAGCACGCTGGTCTGCAGCCGAGGGGAGCAAGAGTTAGCCTGTACGTCTGAGTTCACTCGGTTATTTTTTAACTTGATATTCATGATTTATACCTGATATAAGGGGAACTTTGGGATTAGAGGGTAAAAGTTTTGATCTTTTTCTGTGTAGGTTGATTTTTAAAGATGAGCAACAGCATTGGAACACAGTGGGAACTTTAGGATGAGGTTTAGGTTTACTGGATTCTGGATAATATAAAATCAGAATTTGAGATGTTACAAGCTGCATTTAAGTAAAATAATTTCATTTTTCTTTTTTTTTTTTTTAACTTTCATTGTGTAAAACACACATTATGAACCCTTTCATATTATCTCCGGGTCGATATTGTGGCATTAAATATTGGGGTTTTTTTCAGAGTATGACAGCAAACTTAAGTTTTTCATAATTCCTTTTTTGGAGACAAAAATCCTCATGTTGTTTCTAGATTCTTTATGTTTCAGGTAAAATATCTAATCATGGTGAAATCGTGGGTTAAAAACATGAGGGAATCAAGATATAAAACTGTCTTTAAATGAAGACGAGCAACAGCATCTGAAAATGTTAGGTACTTGGATTAAACTTCCTACAATGGGAAAATTAACCCCTCCCAGCAATAAAACAGATGCAAAGGTGCAAAAATAAATTACAGGAAAAAATAAAAAGGGCAAACACAACAAACAGACAGAAAAGTCCTTAAACATGCAATAAACAAGTGTTGTTCCTTAGTTTTAGATCACTTTGGGGGATTTTTTAGACACATTTTGAAGTATTTCTGCTATTGTATGAGTTAGAAGAGTCACTAAACCTGCCAAAGATCATCATTAAATGCACTAATGTGAGCAGTGAGCCTCCCTCACAGCAGGAGTCAGTCACTCACTGCACTGCAGCAGCCACACGACACTTCTGATTGCAGCTCAGCACAGTCCTAATTTCCCATTTCAGAGCAGAGCAGGAGTTAATGAGTAGAGAAAAGGAAGGAGCGCAGAGTGACGCTGCCAGTGCCAGATAGCAGACCTGCACTGTCTTATCTGTGCCGCCTGCAGCTCTGCAGTGGAATAATAATCAGCCGGTCCAGTGTTCTTGAGCCGCAGATAAACCACATCAGAGGCAGAGAGGAGCAGAGATGTGAGAAGACTGCAGGCCCTGAATGCATCGCCGCTAATATTAGATGGAAATGGCTGCATCACAAAGTTTATATTTAGACTCTTCTGGTGTGAGATCCAGAACACGGTGTTCGTCTCATGTCCTGGTTCACAGAAAGTGAGAGTAAAACCGCGATGGTGGCTTTTTGGTGCTTTCCCTGTTTGTTTCACTTGTGGTTTCAGTGGATTTTGCACATTTCAATCAACTTCTGGTTGTTAAAACAGACAAAGATACTCGGAATTATAGGGATATACAAATAGCTATTACTAATGACTAATCACTTTAAATGCCCCGAATGTAATTTTCTGCAGGTTGGTGTCTGAATTATCTACAGATGTTTCTTCCTTTCCAAAACTAACAAATCAGGTGATTAAACGGTTAAGCGGTTTCATGTTAAAATCTGTAGCTCCAATATGGTCCCAGTGGGACTACCAACAAATACACAACATATATCAGTGTTATTTTTTAATCATTTTAACGCAGAAAAGTTAAAAACCTTCCTTTTAATTTGCTGTTTTAGTAACAAATATTTTGACAGTATCCCAAGTTCATGAATGAATTATTAATTAATCATGTCTTATCCTGTTTTTCCCTGATTCATTCAAGCTGATCAATAAAAAAGACTTTTACTGGACTGCTACAGATGGAAATACTTCCTCTGCTTTATGGACACTACAAACAGGAAGTGACAGTTTTCAGAGGTGCTGACATCCTTTAGGTGGCAGGCTGAGAGCAAAGTTTGTTCACACTTCAAGGGATTGGCTAGCAGAGGAGGTGGAGGAGGAGGAGGAGGAGGAGGAGGAGGAGGAGGAGGAGGAGGAGGAGGGAGGTACAGGTAGGATGAGGAGACAAGACGCAGGTGGGGAGGAAAAGAAGGAAGGAATAAAAGGATAGAAAGGAAGAAAGAGGAGGATGGAAAAGGAGGAGGAGGAGGAAGTAAGGAGAGGAGGAGACGGAGGGGAGGAGGAGCAGACTGAATGAAAAAGAGGGAGAAAAAGTGAGGGAGGAGAAAGATGGGGAGAGAAGAGGAGGGGGAGGAGAATGAGAGAAAAGGAGGAAGAAAGGAGGAGAAAAGGGGGAGGATGCTGAGGAGGGACAGGAGGAGAGAGGAGGACAAAAGAGGAAAAGAGGAGGGAGTAAAGGAAAGGAGGAGAAAGAGGAGGACTGGAGGAAGAAGAGAGGGATGAGGAAGATGGAAGAGAGGATGATATCAAGAAGAGGGGAAGAGGAGGAGATCAAGAAGAGGAAAAAGGGGTGAGAGAAGGAGAAATAGAGAGGAGGAGAAGACGGTGAGGGTGATGAGGAGGAAGGAGAGAGAGGAAGTAGACAAAGGAAAAGGGGAGGAAGGAGGTGAAAAAGAGGAGGAGGAAGAGAGAGGAGGGGTATAGAAAAAATTAGGAAAGAAAGGGGTGAGGGAGGAGGAGACAGAGAGGAGGAGAGGAGAAAACAAGCAGGAGAGAGGAGGAGGACTGAGGGAGTAACACGAAAAAGAGGAAGAGAAGAAGAAGAAGAAGAAAAGAGGAAATAAAAGATCCTGTCAAAGTAAAATTAAAAAATTAAAGAGTTCACACCTTTAACTTTCTCACACAGTACAGAGGAGTGTGTGTGTGTGTGTGTGTGTGTGTGTGTGTGTGTGTGTGTGTGTGTGTGTGTGTGTGTGTGTGTGTGT
>JAOWBC010000115.1:17330685-17351070 GCA_028566105.1 Hypoplectrus providencianus
CTTGGGGCTGTACAGGCCAGGAATATTTATATATATATATTTATATTTCAGAAACTCCTTCGTGGCTCCAAAGCAGCGACGAGGAGCCTGTTCGCTGTAATGGAATGACAGGTTGTCGGGGTGGGCGGGGGGTGATATTGGCTTCTTCTGTGGTGTCGTCCTTCTGTCCCGCTGCTCTTCAGCTGCAGGTGAACAGACAGAAAAGATGCTGTTAGTGACCGTCACACGACTGCTACCGTCCATAAAGACGCGTCAAACTCAGATCAGATCGTTCATGCAAAACGAGAGGGGAGCTCTTGTGTTTGTGTGGCTGCTGAGTCACATTTAAGGAACATTAGAATATTAACACATGCATTTTAAAGTTGGACAACAAACTCATTAAAGCAACACTTAGATTCCTAACATTGGATATAAGCATTCACATGATTTCTGAGGTATAGGCTTGATTAGTATTTAATTTTTTTTTCAGTGTCCATTATTTCCTTATTGTTGTATAAACTAAATGCCTTCTGTCTTTGTCTTATATTATTTTCTGAAATTTTTCAATGTTTTTACTCTAGCAAAGTGTTTTAATGCTGCATCAATGCATACACTCAGCATTGTGTAGGTTAAAATAGCAATAAACAGTGTGTTTTTTCAGTTCATGAAATCTTATTGTGACATTTTAAGCATTCAATGACATGTAAACTAAAAACATTTAACTGAGAAGCGAAGCAATTTGTGGTTTCATTACATCTTCAGAGACTTCTTTAAAGATTTTATGACATGGCCTTAATTGGATGAATTAAAGTGGAGATGCCGACAAAAGAAAAAAAAGAGAAAAAATAATGATGTGATGACGGCACTGGGGACATTAATGAAGACAATTCCTCATAAATCTTACAGACATCGAGAATATTAAAAGCTTCTCGTACAGCATCATGGTTCTTTGCTGTCACCAGAATTGTCATTTTAATGTTTCCACACTTCATCTTGTTATGTGTCTAAAGAAAAAGCCGTGTTATTCTTACTTCTTGTCTGGCTTGCTGCCAGCGCTGCCTCCTCCCCGGATGGACACCGTCTGGCTGTTCTGGTAGAAGCCTCCTCCGCTGCGGTTGATGTTGGGGTGAGTGGGAGACGCCACCGGCTGCTGCCCGGGCCGGATAGGCTTAGCTGTGGAGAAAGACAAGTTTTAAGGACAGGACGATTCAGATGAACAGATGATGTTTCAGTGCTGGCAGGGAAATCTGCATTTCAATTTAGACAAAATGCAAATTAGACAGTTTTTCGAAAACATCTCTTGTCATTCTAATGAGAAAAAAATCAATGAAATATCACTAAAACCACAGAAGGAAACTTAAAATAAGTAGGTGGTGGATTTGAACAATTTGAGCAACATGAGTCTTATAAATCTTTTGCTACTGTTTTGTAATTTTAAGCTTAAAAAAATAACTGAAATTGGCTGCATATTTATATAAACCAAATTCCCAATTTACTCTTCTGTTACTTCTCTCATAAAAACTAATTCTGGGACCCAGTCATTTTTAGATGTGGCTAGAAAGTAGTAAAATGAAAGAATGTAAATGATCTGTATTATAGTGTTAGAGTGGTATGACAGGAATGTTTCTACTGACCGATCTGGGCCGAATGCCCCCTCCTGGCCATGTTCTTGGCCCTGACGGCCTCCTTGATGCGGTCCACCTCCTGCTGGTAGCGCTTGCGGTCGCGTGCAGCGTTCTCCTTGGCCTCCTTCAGAGCAGACTCCAGGGCCTTGACCCGTTCAGCTGTAGCACGAAGACGTTTTTCCAGTTTAGGAAGCTCACAGCGCAGGTCTGCATTGTCACGTACCAGCTGTGGGAGAGGGCGCAACGTGTTAAATCTTTCATCCAACTTTCAATATTGACCTACCAGCAGAGAAGCTTGATGAAGCAAAGATAACGACAGCAGGGACAAGACCGTAGAAAAAACTGAATAAAAGGCAAAGACTAAGATAAAATAGAGAGCAGGAAGAAAAGGAAAGAAGATCAGACAGAAGGGTGATGTGAGATCTTAAAAATAAAAGCAATAATCTGGGAGAGTTTATCAAAGTCTTACCTGTTTGTGAACCTTGGTGAGTTGTTCAAGATTGTTCTCAAGAAAGGAGATTTTCTGTTTCTGTGCTGCGCTGCCGCCTGTGTCATCGGAGTCCATCTCAGCGCTCTGCACAACAAAAAAATACACGAGCATTTAAGATTAAAGAATACACAGCATAAATCTCTTTACTTTACTCTGTCATTACTAAAATTATGAATTCAACAAAAAAATCCTGCTTAAATATCTCCACAATATTACCATCCATTTAATCTTTTTAACATTATTAAATATATGTTTCTCCAATGTGCAATATCTGTAAAATGCAATCAAATTGAGTTTGCTGCCATTTAGAACAGTATTGAAGTATCTTTCTAGTATCAGGCACTTCATCCTAACATTATTGCTCTTTAATAAGATAATGACAAAGTAGTTCTTACTCAATTACTTTCTTTTTGCAGTACAAATTCTTCTCATTGCAAGTAAGTACATTTTCCTGTCAACCAGACAACTGACATCTACAATCACAGTGGTTTACCTTTTTCACTCTGGTGGCCAAATCCTGGACAAAGAGCTTCCTCAAATTGTGAAGAGTTTGCAATTCCTTCGCCTTGAATTGAAAACAGACAAAGCAATTGACATCAAGAATAATAATTTGAGTGAGAATATTTAAACACGCTGAAATAATTAGTTTATAACTGGGACTTTTACATATCAGCAGCAGACATGCATTCAGATTAAACAAAGGGTATGATCAGCATAGAAGTAGAGTATTTTTGTATTTTTATTTTTTCCTTATTATTTAAATTTACATTATTTAAAATTGCCAGCAGGGGGCATCTCTACTGGTTACAAAAGAAGTGATAGCAAAGATGTCTACAAAAACGAGTTCTATTTACCTGAAAACCACAGCATGGTTGTTAAGCAAGTATAGGTTTTAACTTATCACACCGTGTCTATATTTTCTTAAGAGAAATAGCAACTCACAATATAGAAGAAGAAATGTTTAACAAGACCCAAACAAGTGCTTTTCATTATCAGTCAATAAAGAAGAACTCACCACTGTCTCTTCCAGACCCTTCAGGTCCTGTCTGGCTTGCTCCCTTCTGTCCTGCATCACACTGAAAACAACAATTACACCCAGTCATTATTTCACAGTTCAAAATATTTCATATGTTTTACAGTTTATTTCCTGATGCAATACAAGGGATTTATAAATGAAGGAAGGGTCATTTGAACGCACATTGGTTGCTAAGTCATATACAAATACAGAATGTTACATATGAGGATCTATGTGTGAATAACCGACCAAACATCAAACTGGTAATGAGGTTTAATGGTGTTAAGTAGGGCTAACATTAGCCATCCCTCTACATAGTGTTTTCTATTATTACAGGCCGATCAGCAAGGCTTTCTGTATTTGTTAATTGCTACTTACTTGTCAAGTTAAGTTAAAATTTGCACTTTGTTTAGCAAACATTTTGTCTGTTTAATTGTCCAACATCCATTTAGAAGTAAAACCCTTATTGTTGGTGAGGAAACAAACAGGTTATAGCAAATGTTACAGTCTGTCTGTTGTAATTGTTGTCATTAATTATTTGTGTACGAGGCTGGATGACCAGTACAAATAAAGATTACTGAGACAAACTGCAGGACATTGTAGCCTAGTTTGAAGTCCTCATTAGAGATGTGTGCCTGATTCTGACTAATGATATCATTGAGTCCAGTCAGTTATATTCAGCTATTAATAATATGATTTGATTAACTGCAGACTGGTGAGAGGTAACAGGTCAGACCTGCACTCTGGTCCTGTACTGTGTGTCAGAAACATACGTGAGCTCATGCAGCTTGCGGCTCTTCTCCTGGTCGGTGGATTTGAGTTTCTCGTGCTCCACTCTGAGCCTCTCCTGCTCCAGCATGATCTTCTGGTTCAGACTGCCAGAGATAACACAGCATTGTGTTAACAGCAAGTATTCTTTCACTGTAATAACTTCTGTAACAAGATAAAGCTTTTAGCTACCAACTTTTCTATATCTCATAAATGTGTCTACATCTCACCATTAAGCATTGCTTTCCTATTCATTTAAGTTAAGTTTAATATTCATTATCCGTGTTGCTTCATACAAAACAAAGACTGGAAACAGAAACGTTAGTCTTACTCCTGCAGCTCAGTGATGAGTTTCTCCTTGTTGTCCAGCTCGTCTCTCAGGCTGCTGATCTGCTTCTGATGAGCCTCACGGTGGGAGTGGATCTGCTTCTCCACCGCTTCCTGAACACACACAGACAAACACAATTTGCATAAAATTTGTTTGGCATAGCGTAAGTTGATGCAAATTTCAACAACTCCAACATTTCCAGCTTCTTTATATATTGTTTGTGATATTAGATCTATACTAAGCTTTTATATAGAGGTGCAAATTCACTGTTTTCTGCATGTCAGATTTAATTAAAATATGATCGACAGAAGTGACAGAAGACAGAAATGCTGGATAATGTTCACTTATAACAGCTGTTTAATGGGGCTGAGGAACTTACCTTGACTTCGTTAGCAGTCTGAATCTCATTCTCTTTCTCCATAGCATGGACTTTCTCTGTAAGACATAAAACACAGAATTCATGTGGATGAGCTACTGGAACAGTGACAGGATGTCAATCAATCGCAGAGCCATGACAACCAAACAACAACAACAACAACAACAACTACAGCAGCAGCAGCAGCAGCAGCAGCAGCAGCATTGTCTTGTAAGGGAGAGGGGACACACAGAGGCAAAAGGTAGACAGCTGTGTTCATACAGGCCACATGAAATATGATAGCTAGAGCATTAAATCTGATGTATTTATTCTTTATCAGACCACAAATGAGACACAATTTGGAAAGGTGGAGCACTGTGGTTGCTCTGCCTCATTCCCCACTGTGAGGATACTTTGCCTTGATGTGAGTGGACAGCAGCTCTGGAGACTGTCAGTAGGCAGTTGGAGAAACAGTCAGCACAAACCCTGCCTGGATGATCCGTTCAAGCCTTATTTCATAGTGAGTCTGGAAAAGCTTTGCCTTTAACTGTTTTTTTTTTCTTTTTTCTTTTAAACTTGAGATCCTTCAGGTTTTTTACCGCAAAAATGCATAACACTTAAAGGAATAACACAAGGCACTCTGCAATGCAAAGGAGAGAAAAATGCTTCACTACCATTGAAAACAATTTCAAAAAGCCGCTCAGGCAGCTAAAGTGGGTTTTGTGTAATCAGGACCTGAGGTTGTTGTAAAATAAAGTCTTCTTTCTGCAGGCCTCTTTGTGCACACTCTTTAAGTGGATGCTCTAATATGCCATGTACTGAACACTATATAATAGATACAGTAGAAGCATACTTGAGAATCAAGAACTACCAGCTCAAACTAGAAAGCTGGTTTTCCTAACCAATCACAAGTTTCTAAGCTCTTTAACGATTCAGAAACAGCTCTTAAAACTCAATCTGAGACAGTTTTTTCAAGTTGGATAGGTATGGTGAGGGAAAGAGGTCCTGAGACGTGATGGTACTTTTATACCACAGCTCCTGTTAGGATTTAAAAGCCTCTAGGACCATTTCAGTTGAGCTGAAGTGATTGCTGGCGCTACATGTCATGCTTTGCCCCTTAATAGCAACATACCCTGAGCGCTGAGCTTGACAAGTTCCTCGTTGAGAGAGTCCACATTCTCCTCCAGCTGCCTCTTCTTCTGCTCCACGTTCTGCAGGTACTCAGTCAGGGACTTGATTTTAGCCTCGTGCTGGAAGCAGACGAAATAACACGGATGTTTATCCATGGGATCTTTATGAGAATTAAGAAATAAGTAGTCTTTCTGTATATATGTGTTTTTAATCTGGTTGTTTGTGTTTAGTTTGTGCGTACTTGTGAGATGCGCAGCTGGCAGGCAGCCAGCTCCTTCTCGTTCTCGTCCATCTTCTTGTTGCTCTCTGACTGGGTGCCCTCCAGCTGCTTGCAGCGTTTCACCATGGTCTTCACTTCTGACTTCATCTTGCTGATGTACAGACGAGCCACAGTGAACTCCTCATCTATCAGGCCGCTGCCCTCATGTTGCTGGAGAAGAGGAGAGTCGAACATATGGAGGAAACCGTGAGGTGAAGAGACAAAAGAAAGAACCAGGTGTTCATGCACAAAATATCTGAAGGGACATTACACTGGATATGTGTCATTGTTGGTCACTGGGCCTTAAAGTATTTGAATCACTTATCACTTCCACACCCGGTGAATGGATTTTATCTAATCAAAAACAACTCCTGTCTGTGTTGATTATTATCTGAATACTGATTGTCCTGCTGCAGGACATTAATTCACTTTTTCTTTTTACTATCTATATGCCGACATTCCACTGTTTTCTCCTCTTTCTGTAGTGTCTGAGCAGTTCTGTGTGTTTTGTATTAAAAGAAATAGAATAAATATATATAAATATTTAATAAAAAATAAATAGAAAAACAACTCTTCCTCTGGAGGCTGATGTTGCCCTAGTGAGCACACACAAGCCATGGCAGTACCTTGATGTCATTGCTGCCGACAGCGATGCCAATCTCAGCGAGGTCTTTGAGCAGAGAGGACATCATCTCAGTCACCCTCTTCTTCTGGTGGTTGGACATCTCCTTCAGCTTCTGGAGCTCAGAGTCCAGAGACGACAGGATGGACTGCAAGAAGACAGAGAGGTGTTAAACATTTGTCTTGTAAAGGTCTTTATTGTCCCCAATAGAAGAAAACAACAGCAAGAAAATAAAAATAATATTTTTTGAGCAGAGAACAGTGTGTGGACTCTAAGAGTTTCATGTTAAAACGCTCATATAGCAAGATTTTGATTTATATTCAAGGACTCTAAGATTGTTATTTTAAAGTTCCACTTAGAGATAGAAAAAATATATTTTCTTCCCTTTGTTCCAAGTGAAATAAATGCTCTTAATTTGCACCAAAACTTGCAGAAATTATGTCACCACATCGTATTTCAAGAAGAGCGCAAGAAAAATGAAAGGATCTTCACTATGACATTCAAACGGCACAAAAACATCTTCTTTTAAATTTACTGTAAGTGTTGTGATTAACACCTCCTGCCCTTTTGCATGTTGTGTTTCGGAAATGAACTGTTTTGTTATCAGTGAAAGGAGGTTTACTCTATCATGAATTAATGGAATAAAAACAACCAACAAGTCATAAATTGTGAAACAGACTGTAGCAGCAATGAATGTGTGCATGCAACTCTATGTGACTGGAGTTGTTTTTAGCCGTGCAGGTTGTAATTACAGTGTTGCGTGCTGCATATTAACATCACCCAAATGAAGGACAAACGAAAGGCATATGACTAAATTAAAACATCAGTGGCTTTGGCTTTGCTGATATGTGTCCCCAGCTCACCGATTTCTGGCTGAGCTCCTCGCTGATGGCCTCGAACTCCTTGGTCTTATCCTCCACCTCCTGGCTCTTCTGGTCGTAGTTGACAGCCAGCTCCTCCAGAGCCTGCAGAACCTCCTTCACCTCATCCTTGGAGGCCTCGTTCTCGGCCTGCAGGCGGTTTAGCTCCGCCTGGAGGTTCTCGTGATCGCGGCGGGAGGAGGCTAGAAGCTGCATGCGGGGGGAGAGAAGTATAATTATGTTTTCAAAAGCACTAGGGACACAGGAATTACTAAATGTTTGTTTGTGTTTGTAACAATAAAGATGAGATTTGCATTTGTGATCTGTTTTCAAACACAAAAGCTTTTTCATTTGATAGATGCATTCTTCAATAGAAACCTCATTAAATCTGTGGTGCAGCGCCACACATTGGTCTATGTATGGGAAACACTGCTAACAATGCAGCAAGGCCTGCTACTAAAAAAAGTAAAAGTAACATTTCAACTATTGGACCAAATTAGCAGCACACTACACCTGCACCTTCCCTCCACCTGCTGGACCTCTCCTACTCACCTCATCCTGGTCCAGCATCTGCTGCTTCAGCTTCTCAGCCAGCTGGCTCTGCTGGTTGATTTCCTCGTCCTGTTGAAGTGCACAGACACAAAGTGACATTAGTATTCACACCAGGCAAAACAGGTGTGACTGAAGGGTGTTTTATTTACTTTTTTTGAAGAAAATATATGAATTTGTTAAAAGGCTGCTCAACAGAAATTAAAAATTTTATGCAAGTATGAATTTGCTTAATTTGCTTTATTCAAGAATTAGATTCTATTATTTATTATTTATGCAAAAATAACCAGGTGTCATTTTGAGAAAGCAAATATTCTGCTAGAAAATGTTTTTGTTAAACATAAAAAAACAAATATGTTCAATCAAAGTGGCCTCTCTCAGCAGGACATCTACCGGAATGAGACGTCTATGAATTAACATTTACATTAGAGAAATTTTGAGAATAATCTTCACATCTGTGTACCAACAAGCCAAAGACCAGCAGCCACAGTTGCCTTACTTTCAATGAGTAAGCAGTGTGTTGAACTTAATGTTGCTAGTTTCCTCTCACTCACCTTATCATCCAGCTGTTTGTAGAGTTTGGCCAGCTCAGCCTCACACTTGTCCTTCTCCACGTCTGTGAGGCGAACACCCGGCACGTTGGGTGTGGAGGCCTGCTTTTCATTAATGATGTTGTCCAGGGCCTGCACCTCAGCGTTGGCCTTTTCCTTGTCAAACTGCTCCTCCACGGGCACACTTTCACCTGAGATGGGAGCACACACACGCACATTAAGTAATGCATGCATGAAAAGGTTTAAAGAGAGAAATAACATTGCAAAAAACCAGCCCTTTAAAAGATATGCAGCAGGAAGACCAGAAGTGTTGCTGTAAGCATAAAGAGAGGTGTAGTGATCCTTTTTTGAGTGAGATTACATGACAAATGACTTTTCTGGCATTGTAACCTACACTGGAACCACAACTGCAGAATCTGGATCAAACATAAAAGGCTGTGCAGCATTGTTTCATGAGATAATAAAGTAGGACACAGTCTGCATCCTCACCATTCCTCCAGCGGTTCAGCTCGTTCTCCAGCCAGTTGATGGTGTTCCTCAGGGTCTTATTCTTCTCCTTCTCCCTCTCATATTTCTGCTTCCACTGCTCTGCCGTCAGCTCAACGTTCACAACGACAGTGTTCTTGATGGTCTTTGCTCTGGATGTAGCAAAGCAAAAAAAACTGTCAGCTGACAGGGACTCATTCTAGGGACATTTATGTTTCATTATGTCTTAAAAAAGGGACCCAAAAGTACTATAACCAGGCATAACTGGACCAACTGTGACTATGAGTTGATTATTATAAGCCCATTATTTTATCATTTCACAGGGCTCTCAATTCAAGCCTTTTTATATTACAAACAGGCGACGTTATATAAAGCAGCGTGGCTTGTTTTCAATGGCCTACCAACCTTTGTCCAAACATGAGGGTGGATTTGGTTTCGGCCTCGTTATAAGAGGAAGGCGAGCAGCAGATGACAATGGTGGTTCGACAGTTACCACCCAGCGAGTCCTGCAGGATACGGGTCATCTTGCTGTCTCTGTAGGGGATGTAGGCCTGGAATACACAGGAACATAAACGGAAATATTTAATGAGAAGAACATTTATTACCTTACTGAGAAAGAAAATAAAAAAATGATGGGTACATGGCAGTCCAAAACATAAGTTACAGACATCCTTAATAGAAATCTATTGGACACACCCAAAATGACAAACCTCAGAGTCAGGAAGAGGAAATAAATATCTCTGTTAGGATATCACACATTCATTTTGAAATGAAGAAGAGGCCTGTGATGCCAATATAATTCAATGTCTCCAGTTACAGGTCATTCATTCAGTAAAATAAAGCTGCAGTTAAATGCTAACTTGATATATTGTTAGTCTTGATAGAAACAGCTTAGCTGCAGCACTGTGCTGTAATTCTTTAAGCACCAGGATGCTCAGTCAGGAGAGAGACATCTCTGAACAATAGCTCATTTGTTTGAGGCCATCACAGCCTGTCCGCCCCAGGTTGTTTACAGAGCGAAGGGGCCCAAGAACAAACCAATTGTTGATCAAAGTGAAGAGTGTGAAATCAGTACGAAGCAACTGAACCAAAACATTGCTAGGAGGTAAGTTTTTATCTGCTCGTGTTATTTCTGCAGCACAAAGGACCTGTAGATGGTGGAAAATGGCACTTTCACAGTAAGATAACTGAAAAAGAAGCACATTTTCCAGATGCACACCTGCCGTGGGCTGTGCAGCTGCTAAACTTTACACTTCCCTTTTGTTTGCTAGATCAACAGTAATGTCCTTCATTTCAAAATGCTATAAAAAAACATTTTGGCGAAAAAGCATCACCAGAGGTGATAACAAATCCAACATTTATTGTGCTGAATAAGATCCACAATAGAAAACATTTAGGGTCATAAATTGGGTCATAATTTCCTGAAGCGAAGATTAAAGCTTAACTGACAAGACATTTTACTGCGCCACAAGACCTCAATTAGGTAACACATTTGTTAGTTCACTTTATTATCTCATTAAAAGACATAAACCCACAGAACAACAACACCACAATAGATTCAACTAATGGATCTCATTAAGCCAAGTTCTCACTACAGTGAAGAAGTTTAGCTGTGATTTTTGGAGGGAGCTTTTGGAGCTCCCTGACCAATGCCCCGGATCAGAAACCAATCAGCACTGGTTGCAATCAGTGATTAATGGCAATAGGAACTTTACTTTATATGTCGCATTTACAACATATTACAACATAAACCAAAGTCTATATTCAATCGGCAGCAGTGCAGTGCAGCAACTGAATTAAGAGCATCATGGCTAAAAATCATCTGCTGTTGGGTACAGCTGAAGGACACGGGGTGCAGACACAGCATGACCGTATCAAGTCTGTGGCAGCAGAGCATGTCTGTTATAATCAACAGGAGCGTCTATTGGAGCAGCACTTTCCTGTGCAGGCAGCGTGCTGCACACACAGAGGAGGAGGGAGGTGAAACAAGATAATCCCTGTAAGCAGACTCTGTAGTAAACAACACGCTAACAACACGCTGCTGTGCTAATAGACTCTGTGCACTGAAGTTCTCAGCTGAGCTAGACAAGATGACATACAATTAAAACTGATTTTTTAAGTATTTTGTAAGTAAGTAAGTACAATTTTAATGTAGCACCACTGCACATTATATGAAGTTAGATGTATACATTGTTTGTCATCTTCTGGTCATATCATAACTTAGGAGGCTATTTGACTTGTGTGTTTTGATAATTCTGGCACACAGTTTAACACACAAGCAGATTTTGTTGACAAAAGAATCCAAACTCCTGGCAAAGGCTTCTGTTGTGGGAGTAACGAGTGAAGTTCTGTGGGTGGATGTAATTTATGCCGATTTAAAGAGGGATTCATGTGGATTTCAAAAAGTAAATAACATATGTTTGAACAGATATTAGTAAAAGAAAGATTTAGGGAACTTTAA
Source organism: Hypoplectrus providencianus (assembly GCA_028566105.1). Lineage (NCBI taxonomy): Eukaryota > Metazoa > Chordata > Actinopteri > Perciformes > Serranidae > Hypoplectrus > Hypoplectrus providencianus. Next base: position 17,342,165 of record JAOWBC010000115.1, read on the forward strand.
AGAACTTAGTATGAAAATGGCATTTGGAGGGAACGGAGCGAATTGTGGACCAAAAAATATTTTTTCTAACAAGACCTGCCCTGTGGCTTAATCTTGGTCATTACTTTTGCTAACAGGTAGCAGTAACTTTAGGGTTCATGTTAACATAAAATTACCTGTGTAATATTTGGTAATAAACAACTTCTTACTATCAAAATGGTTTAAGTTTTGCTAGCTTATCCACTAAGAACACCCGATGCAGAGCACATTTTCTTGGGAAATGCAGTTGGATCCATCCATCCATGTGAACCGAGCAATTATTTCATCAATGGATTTAATGGCAGAATAAAGAAACAACCCCAAGGAGAGCTGAAATAAAGTTACTGACCGTTCCTTCAGCCAGAGCAGAGATGACGTTTCCCAAGGAAGACAGGGACTTGTTGATGTTCTTGGCTTCATCCAGCACAGCTCCCTCTGCTCCTGTTTTACTGACCTGAAAATCACAAACAATTAACTCAACATCGTCTCAAGTGTTTGAGAACAGACTCTCATCTGAATCCAACCCAAGTAAAAAGACAATAAAGGGAAAATGGGTCATCGAAAAATTAAGATTACAATACCGATCATTAAATAATGAATAACCTAAAGTCCAAAAAATCTACTGATATGTATAACAGAGGGTTTGTGTACCTTTTCACTGCCAGCCAGATCCACCAGGTAAAGTTTGCCACTCAGCTTTTGCTCTGTCTGAGTGTTCTCCTGTTTGACGTTTATCAGGAAGATACTGTGACTCCTGGAGCTGTGCTCGTTCATGTCTACAGGAGAAACGATACCCACGGGGTTAAAACGTATCAGGATAACTGCAAAAATTACCCTGAATGGATTTGTGAAAGACCACAAGATTGAAAGGCTTCATACTTGTAACTGCTACATGTCTGTTTGATTTTCCTTCATCAATTGTGTCCATGACCTCCTCTGGGCTGCAGACGAACCTCTCAGTGCAGCCCTTTAAAAGGAAAGCAGAGCATACAGTGAGGTTTATGGTCGTCACAAACAAGTTTAACCAGATGCTTGACTTGTGGCAGGAGGCTAAGTCTCACCTTGACGTACGGTACTCTGTTTTTGTCTTCGTGCACTGACAAATTGGTCTTTGACACTGGAAACGAGAAGAAAAAGGTGTCAGAGAAACTGAGCTAGCATGACAAACACAAGGCATACTGTGTGCATGCATTTTTTTTACAGCTCTAACAATTAGTTTCTAATTCAGCTGTTGGTGAGGAATATCTCTTTACCCAATACTTTTTCGTTCAAGACACAAATTTAAACCACTTAAAATCAAGAAGCACTCTTAACCCCTGTGGAATAAAAAAAGGGTATATAAAACAACAGATCAATGGAGATTTAACTCTAATTTAGGGTCATAAGTATACTTCATGTTAACCTTAATGTTGATATGTTACACTGATAAATGAGAATGTATAAATGACTCGATCACTATCAAAAAGGTTGCTGACCCCTGATGTATTATTTTATGACTGTGTTCTACTGAAAAGATGATATTTTTATGTTACAGCTTGAAGCCACGATTGTGCTGTTTCCATGGATGCGAAGGACTTGGATATTGCAGCAAAAACAAAGCCTTAGTGGAAAAAAATGGGTTCAGAAATTCAAGTAGAATTTAAGAAATGCAAGAACATACTTCACTTTTTAGTTTCAAACTCTTTTGTTGGACTCTAATTTGACATAACTGAGAATACCATGTGTTTTTGTACATGTATAGTTTGCACATTCACAACTGACTATTAAAGTGTGTTGACAACTAACGTTTCCATCAATGTTCCTAAACAAGATGGTTGTTTATATTTTTGACAGCTTCTTGTTTTACCTCTGTTGTCTGGTACAACTAGACACGAGATGTCAGGAAAAGTGTTTGCTGCTTCATCATCACAGCCACTTACCATCCAAAAGGTCCCGGATCTTGTCTAAGTAAATTTCAAAATATGACACCTGTGCAGAGAGAAACACCTCATTATTTTGCAATCCAGCTGAGAGATCAGCCCAAAGAATCAAAATACACACACAGAGGGCTGTTAAGTTTACTGCAGACGATAAAAAATAGCAGAACGTTAATAAACAGGTTTTAAAGAAATACACAATGACAAGATGCCGCTCATTCCTCAGAATTATGAATGAGAAAACTACTGAAGAAAAAAATTAAAAAAAATAAAAAAAGAATAGTTTTTAATGTTTGAGGCACATAGTTTAGCTATATTTTTTTTTTCAAGTTAACAGATAAGTTGGTATTTCTGAACAAGCAAGACATACTTAATCAAGTTAATGTCCCAACACTTAGCTGATTAAATAGCATTATTTCTCTAAATGTCCAATTAAAGAATTTTACACCATGTGTTGTAATACAGAAGTAGTGATCTACAGACACAAAGGAGAGACAGGAAATATGATTCAGCAGCACAAAATGACATGGTTCACATCACTAAAATTGTCTCCACAATAATGATTGGTAATAGTAAACTATAAAACAGGAAGCAAGTAGACGGTTGCTAGCGCTTGGTTAGTCGTAAACACCAGATTATTGAACACATATTATGAAACTGGGATTTAAATTTGCTAAATTTGATATTTCTGTTTGGAAGATAGCACTGTGTTTGCCTTTTCTAACTACTTACTTTGATATGAAACTCCAAGTTTTCATCCATGGAATAGATGTAGTTGAAGATGTCTTGAACTATCCTGGGGATAATGCCCATTGCATCTGTGTCATGGAGATTCCCCTGCAAACATACAGCAAAAAAGTTAATGCAACAGTGTGAAGTGACGAAGCGTGAATGGAAAATAACACCTGTTCTGAGAAGTCATTCTTACCTCCATGGTGTGTGTTTTGCCAGATGATGTCTGCCCATATGCAAAAATCGTTCCATTGTATCCCTCCAGAACATCTACAGGACACAACATGGGGGTTTTGTTTATCATGTAATATTATGCCTGGCATGTTAATATACAGATAAAAACATAACTGAGACCTTACCTTTTACAATCTTCTGGGCACAGGCGTTGTACACTTGTTCCTGTGTTGTATTTGACTGAAACACTCTGTCGAAACTGTACGTTTTGCCCTGAAATTAAGAGGGAGAAAAGGATCAGTGAGTGACGGCAATAGCTCCAAAACAAACTCATTGTTGTGTAACCTCATTAAAAATAATAATATCTGACATGTTTTGTAAACAGATATGTGTGGGCTACTTTCTTCACCAATTAATTAACCAACAAATACAACAGAGATTCTACATTAGTTTGACACAGGCATCTGATACATGCCTCTGAAAAACATGACTACTGACAGTCAAAATGCTATTCATTCTGCTTTCCCAGTGGCAGTAATAGCAGCTTGTTTGTAATCAATATAACATGAGCAGTGACTGCTGTAATGGCTTAGGGTAGGAAAAAACGATCTACCCATAAAAACACACAATAAAAAAACAGGATATCCAAGCACTCCCTACTGACGCTTGACACATTTCACTGCTAATTAGGGTTTGACCAATAGACCACCAGCGACTGCTGACAGTCATCGACCACTGCTAAATGCTAATTGTACCCAGGGTTTCAAAATATGTGTTTCTGTGATGGGCAAGTATTTTCTCAGAATATGTTTGCACTTGTTTAATAGCGACAACAGAGAAGTGGCAGGAAAATTGGAGGGATGACATGCAACAAAGGTCCCCTGTCAGATTCAAACCATAGTTGCTACATTTCTCTTAGCACAGCAGCATTAACAGTGAACCAAACTAGAACCAGAGCTTTTAACGACTGACCAAGAGCCAATCGGCTTCAAATAAGCAATAAGTGTAGCTGATTGTGATATTACTTTGGGCTAGTTAAAACTTCAAAGCAAACTTCCGTTGAGATAGCAATCAATATTTGGAATTAAGGAGGCAACCACAGGGTTATAAAACTTATGCTACAAGCAATTCTGAGCTTCAACTGAGAAGGCATGCTGTCTTAAGGGGCTTTGAAGTCCCAGCTGACTCATCTCATCTCCAGCATGATGGGTGGGGTTCAATGGTGGTGTATCAAGAGTTTAAGAACAAGAAAGCCTCTATTGGATTTGCTGTGATACCCCAGGTTATAAAACATGCATGCCTTAGTGCAAGTTTAATAGTTCATAAGTGTAAACACCTGTAAGAACTGAAGGTATGTGTGGATATTGACAAGTAGGCTAGTTGGTTTCACCTTGAAGACACCATAGAGTAGGACAGTCTTGTTGAGGGCTAGTTTTATATGTAAGCACATTATAACTCAAGGTGAAATAACAAATGTGTCACTACCTGGCATTAAAAACTACAGGCACCTTTACCAGTACCAGAATGATTCAGACTACTACAGTTGAGATGTCCTCAGTTTGCACTCCGGCTCATAATCCCCCCTGACAGACGGTCACATCTAAAGCACACAGAGCTGCAGCATCTTAAGACGGTGATAATTCAGTCCAGCTAGCCACATCCTGCAAATTAACCCTATCCAGAACAAGAGCACTGAGCTATTATCAGGCCTGCCAGACACTGTCAGCAAACAATGGCCCAGCCCAAGTTTAAAGTCCTCATTGTTGCTGCTGCTGCTGGCCCCGTTACCTACACTTCTGCCTAATGGGATTACATGCTAAAAATGTAATTACAGTGAAAAGCCTTGTTAAAGTATTAATAAGTGCTCTGTCACGTCCCTGCTTCCTGATATCTTTGTTATGATACTTGCCCAGGCTAAGCCATTCAGGAGGGCCACTAACACACAGCCCAAGGTTATTCTGCAGCATCTTACTGATCCTTATTGAAAGATGCATACAATCTAATTTGCTTTCTGCTGTTGGGCAAAATAGGTCAGTATTCCACTTTTTATCAATTTCACTTTGTCAGTAATTTTGCCTCCTTGTACACTGCTGGCACGGGTGTGGCTAGCGCCTATGTTATTTACTTGTTAAAATGTGTTGGGAGCACTTTTACTGATCTCTCTAATCCTTTTCTTTGCCTTTATCTCTCACGCAACTCCGCAACTACACCAAATGTAGCAGAGTTGTGTTGCTGCAGGGCAACCTAGGCTGCTGCATGCAAATAAGAGATAGGACAGCAAGGCTTGAGTGGAATGACCTGATCTTTTATGTGCAAAAGTGACACGGAAGTAATGGATGCATGAATAATTCACCTGCTGCACAGAACACTGGCAAGCCTAGCTTGGCAAAACAAGCTAGTTAAGACACCCACACCACCTCATCTGGAAACATTGTCTCCCTCCCCTTCCGGCAAAAGACTGGCAGGACTTTTAAGTAAGCCACAGCTAAGTAAGGGTGTACTGCAGGAATATGCTCTGAGAGGAAAAAAAAAGTCTCTGGTCAAGGGAATAGCTACATGAAAATCTGCGAGGAACAAAGCCTACAGTGGTGAAGTTGCTTGTTTGATGCCTTTACAATTTGTAATGTGGTCAGCTTCAGCACTGGCTGAGTGCTACTGTTGAGGTTTCAGCCCTAATTCACGATCCACACCCTAGATTGTTTCTAACGGATACAAATATGAGCTAAGTGAGTCAGTCACCCTGGATAAGAGCATCTGCAAAACAAAGTACATCACAATAATAATTACCCTCCCCACCCGGAGAGATCACCCAGCGCCCGGCCAACTGCCTGCTCTGATTGGTCGAACAGCTGGTTACCAGGAGAGAAAACACAGGGGGATTACCCAGGAGGCAGTGCTGCTGCTTATGGGCACTGTAAGTGTACTTCTCAATGCTGATGCACCAGCAGAGGCTACTGTGCTCTGCCTTGCAACACTTGCGTCCTTCACAATGTGCACTGGTATTTTGGCAACATGACTGGCACTCTGAACTTGGGTTGGGCCACATCATGCTTTAGGGGCACAGCCAGTACGCTTGCTATTAGTTAAAGGCCTCAAGACAGTGTCAGCAAAACTATTCAAGAAGTCACCACAGCCACAACAGTCTTCTCTGTTATGCATGGCAGAAAATGAATAGTCCTGTTGTATTCTAAATTCACCACTTAAATTAGTAGTCTAACTCCAAAGAGGATGTGATTCACGTCCACTGGACCGAAACCTACAAAACTGTGTTTGTAAGATCAGTTTCTATTGCCTTGTAAACTCTTTAAATGCATAGGTAAGCAAAGATGCAAAGTCCACGGAGAGAATGATTATATGCCACAAAGGAAACCTAATGTTTAACCATGACTTTTTCTTACAATATGCCATTGGTTTCACACATTCAGCATGTACAAACTTTAAACATCAGTCTGGGCTTGTATGTTGCTGTTACAATCCCTAACGACTATGAACTACTTTGGCTCCTCATGAAAAGATAAACCTTTTCCCCTTTGTGCATTATTTTAATTGCTGTTATGTAGCTATAGTACAGAGGCATGCAAAGACATGAACACAGGATGTGTAAACAGTTCCTTTTTTAAGGCATACTGTAGAGGCGTATGATGACAAAGCACAAGTGCACATCATTTGCGAGCAGACTCCAGGGCAAGTTCTTTGTTTTTTCACTTAAGTGGAGGTAACATGGCACTGCATTAGTAATGGCATTTCCTTCTTTTGTCATAATGGAAACTGTGCCCATGTCATTATCCTTATCAAGTGCTGGATCTGTATCACTAGAGGGGTAATTAGACCACAGGCAACAAAATTTGGTTTGATCCCAATCTGAAGGTCTCCATTAATAGGAAATATCTACTCAAATCTTATTAATATGTAGAAGTTGTTGGGTTATTAACTGTAAAGTGTCCAGTCACTGAAGGCCAACAGAGTACCACTGGCCTTCATATACTTTGACATTCCCACTGCCGATAACATTTTGACACTTGCATTGTCTGTTTTTCCAATTCATGAATAGTAGAATACATTATTATTATTTTTTTATAAGTGTTTAATTTTTCTACAAACAAGTGTTTGTCAGCCAGTTTGTCAGCTAGCTAACGTTAGCTTTAATTAAGCAACAGTATTAAAACTAGCCAGCTAGCCAAGGCCGGCTAATCTGTCAACTACCAGCTGGCCTAGCCTGCTAGCCAGCAGTCTGTTAGCCACTACTAAATCAAAGCTGGCTTACGTTTATGCTGACGCAAACTGTTCATAATTAATAGCTTTATCGCTACAGATGCACGGCTGCTTATTAATTAATGTCGTGATGATAATAGCAGTGAATGGCGTTCGTGATTTGCGGGCGACATTTTAACCTGTGCCAGCCTGAGTGTTTGTGGCTTTGTTGAATGACAGCTCGCTAGCCATGACAGGGCAACTGCGAAAAGTGACATTTTCAAGCCCACAGCAACTTGACCGGCCTTTAGAAATGTAAAATTTAATGCCACTCCATGAACTGGAGACATAATGAGTAACACATATGATGTAATTGATTGTTTTTGGTGGCGCCAGAAGTTGGCTTCAGTTGAGGGCCAGCGTAACAACGCAGCGGTGAACAGGTCAGCCCGAGCTAACCGTTAAGCTAACAAGCTAAGGTGCTAACTACCGTAGCTACGAGACAATCAAAAATGGCGTACTGCTGACTGTGCCAGAGGGCTCTGTCCTATAGGTAGATAAAGCCCCTTCAGCACAAAATAACTCACCCCGATTGAAACGTTTTCTTCCCCTTGAAACTTGGGAATGTATCTGTCGCCTCTGGTCACCTCGGAGCTATTCAGGGGCCTAAAACGGCACATCACTTTGATGGTGCACTCCGCCGGGTCGGCCATCTTCCACGGTTCACGAATGGAAATTCACCAATAAAAATTAAAGTGTATCCTGGATCCCAGGGGCGGCCGCGGGGGCTAAAAAGGGAGGCCGAGCCCCTCTGTCCCAATCTCGGGTTCTGTGAAGGGCGATAATCTGTCGGGGGGATCAACAAAAAGCCTTGTTTTCCTCTCAGTCGCTTCCCCCTCCTGTTAGGAAGCCATGATACCGGTGGATCAGCGGCTGGCCGCCTCGCCCCTCCTGCTGCTGTGGATGTGGATCACCATGACGTCACCCCGGCGCTCCCCTCCTAACTGTGTCTCTGTGGTTGCACTGTGCTCACTTCTACATTCATAATGTAAAATAAACAAGAGCAACCCCAAATTTAGTGTTGTCATGTGTGAGATTTCGTTCTTTCTTTATTGATTGTATTTTAATTTGATCTATTTATGGTTTTTATATGTACAGCCCTGGAAAAAAAAATTGAGAGACCAATCCAAATTTTTCTTAGATCATCCGGTATTGGGATTTGAGAAGTGCAATCTGAAGGTGCAGTTTGCCCTTGGTGGAAGAAGAAGCATTCAGATCCTTTACAACAGCAAGTATAGAGAAACATAATGTGACCATACTCAACTGCAAGTAAAAGTCTTGCATTCCAACCTTGATGTAGATGAAGAAGAAAAGTATCAGCATCAAAATGTACTTTAAGTTAAGCATTTGTTTTCCACATTCCAAATATATTATTAGGTATTTATTATTCATGCATTTATGTAAACACCGTTTTACTGTTGTCAAGGCAGGGCTGGTTAAACTACTCAGTGTACTGTGCTTTAATTTATGATAAACACTTTAAATTGATTATAGTTTTTTCCATGTTAAATCCTAACCTGTAACAATACTCAAGCTTTCAACTAAATAAAATTTACAATTAGATGCAAAACAATGCATTTCCCCTACATTGGGCACATCTTAACAGCTATGAATTTGTTAGTCCTTTTTTCATCTCAGATCTTCAACACTTTCATATGCTTAAAGTTTATTTGAACATTATGGTCATTAAAAAATTTCGTGTTCAGCATTCGGTTGTACAAAAAGACTCTCAAAGGAATCAGCTGTTCAGGTTTCCCAATAAGTAACAAACATTTTCTGAGACAGTACATTTTCCTCATGCGTCCCCAGTCTAAA